>PVIJ01004761.1:31886-112871 GCA_004024925.1 Scalopus aquaticus | reverse complement strand
GGGGGGGGGGAAGGCTGAGGAAATGGAATGATTTCGAAAACAGTAGAATCTCCATCAGAAGAGCTAATCAGAGTTGACAGCAGCTACAAAGAGCTGGGGTGGGGATACTTGTGAGTTTGCAGCCCATGCCTTTGGGCCTGGTTCTATTTTGTACATGCTACTCAGTTGCTTTCTCTATTGTCCCAAAGCTCAGGAACTGGGATTTGAAGTCTCCTTGACAAGGTGGGACAGAGGCCAGTCTCAGTCCCTGTGAGTACAGCAGCCTAGCCCAAGAACTGAGCCTGGCTCAGAATCTCTGGCCAGCCTAACTCATTCTCTTTTACTTTCTTCCCTTCTTTATCATTTCCTTCCCTTTAAAATACAATACAAGCTTGCAAATGTTTCACAAAGGATTCTGAATACAAGCATTTAGGGCAATATGGTGTATCTTAAATGTGTCAAAAATGCCTGTTTCTTGTTTTTGAACTTCAATTTTAGTCTTTCACATTTACACTTTATGTTCTTGCTTTCCCCGTCAAACTGCTATAGATACATTTTTTGTTATTGTTTTAACACACATACAGAAGGGCACTAACTTAAAAACTTTAAAAATTGCATTCTTGTGAAATTATTTACACTTTGGATTTTGTAAGCACAAAAAATACATGTATGTCTTAGAAAATATTTTAAAATTTTCTTTATTACTTCTGACTTTCTTCTAAGACTGTCACCATCGAGCCCATTTGCAATGTTTAGAAGTTGAGTTACCTTTCTCTGACCCCTGCTGTCTTTGTGACAACTTGGAAGTTCAAAGGTACAATAATATTAGTAATAATATCAATAGCAATATTAACAATAACAAAAATATCTACCGTTTTTGAGTGCTTACTTGGAAATATGAGATAAGAAGAATTAATATCTCCACTTCATCCAGAAATGAGACCGGTGAGACTAACAAGTTTAAAGTACTACTAGGATGTATCAATATGTAAGTTGACAACTAAGTGCTTCTTTACACATCTACTATTTCACATGGCCTTCAGGTTTTCCAGCAAAATTAAAAGCTATTATCATCAGGGAAAAGCAAATCCAAGCCACAATGAGATACCATCTTACATCTGTGAGAATGACCCATATCAAAGAGACCAGAAACAAGTTGGGGAGAATGTGGCTAAAAATGAACCCTTGTACTCTGTTAGTGCGAATGTAGATTGGTCCAGCCCCTATGGAAAAACAGTATGGAGATTTCTCCATACTAACAATAAAAAAGGATCTACTATAAGTTTCAGCAATTCCATTCCCAGGTATCCACCCAAAGAATATGAAAACAGTAATTCAAAGAAATATATGTACATCTACGTTCACTGCAGTTCTACAGGCAAGTTATAAAAACAGTATAAATGTCCAAGGACAGAGGAGTACATCAGAAAAAATGTGATTACACACACACACACACACACACACACACACACACACACACACACGCACACAGAGGAATGCTATTCAGCTATAAAAAAGGATGAACTCCTGCCATCCTCAACAATATGCATGGTACTGGAGAGAATAATGCTAAGTGAAATGAGTCAGGAGAGACAAATACAGGATTGTCTCTTTTATAGGTGCAATATAGGGAAACATAACAAAGGGTCATTCAAAACCAAATCAATAATAAACTCTTAATGCCTGACTGCAAATCTGAGGCAACCAGAGAAGGAAGGTGCTTGAATGGGTCAGGGAGGAAAGAGATCTAATGGAACAGGGTGGAGGGTTGTTTTGGGACTGGTGGTGGACAGGGCATGAAAGTATATATTTGTAGAGGTTTGAACCTTTGAATTTCTGGCCAGAGATACAAAGATGGCCAGCAGATACAAAGATGTAAATCTAATTTATCTCAATAAACATAATTTGGAAAAAAAAAACTGGAAAAAGACAATGTTTGTTGTCTTCAAGAAGTAGACTAAAGGAAGCTTTTACCAAGGTTTAACATTTCTTTGCATTAGGAAAAGTGGTCTGAGTATATTAAGAAACAGAAGGTGAAATTCTTTCAAGAAGTGTGACTGCTATATTTGGGAAATGTCATGACAGGTGTGAACTAATCATATCCTGTCCTTTCTGACTTTCTGCAACATTTGGATAAGGATCTGGACTAAGGTAGAAATTAAATGTGTGATTTTGATATACAATTTATTCAATATTAACTAGACTTGAAACTATAATAATTGAACAGTGTAGTACTAGAACAAGGATAGACAGGTTGGTTAATGAAGCAAAATAGAAAATTTAGATTCAAGTAACTATATGATTTAAATGAGTATAAATGTGACACTTTAGACTGTTGACTGAAGGATGAACTTTCTAATGGTTCTAGGTTAATTTTCCGACTATCAAAAAACAATAAGCCTATGTTAGAAAAAACACCAAAATGAACTCCAAATAAATTAAATTTGGCAGAATCAACTTTGGGATATAATTTAGTCAACATGCTCAAAAATTTTAAAGATGTGCTTGCCTTTTGAGATAGCACTTTTACTTATAAAAAATGAACTATTTGTATTATCACCACAAATAACTTATGCTCCAAGAGTCATGGTATTCATATATTTATATAGAAAACATATTAAATGTACATCAAACTGCTATTGATTATTTGAAGTTAGAAAGGGCACTTTGGGTGATGGTGCCAGTTTTACTTCAAGTGGGGCCTAGACTGATCAGCATTGAAACTTATACTCAATGGATGCATAATAAATATCTGATAATGCCAAAGTTCCCTCTCCTGAAATCATTCTCTAATTTTCCTGTTATTTTAAAAGCATCCTTCTGTTGGGCCTCCCTGGTGGTAAAGTGGTTGAGCACTGCGCTGTGGAGCTGTCGGCAGCGCATGCACGATGCAGGTTCGACGCCCAGCGGGGGAGAATCCCACACGGTGCAGCAGACCTCTCCTGCCTCACCCACTGCTCCCCTCAGCAGTGTATTTCTGATCTGCCTGTTCTGCTCCTCACTCTGTCTCTGGTGAACCGTCTCGCCGCCCCCCGCTTCTGGCCTGTACCCCAGCTTGCATGTATAAATAAATAAATCTTTAAAAAAAAAAAAAACATCTTTCTGTCATCATGATCTTCAGCAATGCCTATGTATCCACTTCAGAACTAATCTTTACTGAAGTAGTTTTATTCCCTATTAGTTACATCTTAATATATCATGCAGTTTTTTAATATTGTATTATAAGCTTCTTCCAGTCCAATTCTATATCAATTAATCAGAAAGACTAAACAAAAGGAACAAACACTGGATAACTATTTTTTTCTCTCCAATTTCTCTCTTTCCCAACAAATGTAGTCCAAGAATAATTTTTTGCCCATGTGAACTTTTAAAGAGTTGTTTTTATCCCAAGCTTAGTTGTATGTAAAAAATTAGGCTTGGTATTATTCTTTTCCATTATACATGAGTCTTTCAGACTCACCTGCCCTCCTCAATCTAGGAGACAGAGAAAGCAGAAATAATCACTCCTTCCTAGTAATATGACATGAACCAAATGAATATTTTGGTCAGTGCTTCAAAATCCAAGGCACTGTATACAAAGTTATGCTTTGAAGTTCCTGAACAATAGCAACAACAACAAAAATTAAAAACACAAGAATCCTGAGCAATGGTCTAAAAAGAACACATTGATTTAATTTCACTGAGACATAAATAATATCACTAATTTGAATAGTAATTCACAACCAAACTGGAAAAAACTTGGTCAAAACCATTTAATTATAAGCAGTGAGTCCACTTCTAAGGAATATTGATGACAGAATATCATTTGGTAATCTAATCTTGGTTATATTTATTCATGCCAGAGTTCATCTCTAAGAGTGTAATGGCAGTCCCAGCCTTTCAATTAATTTTTTGTTTGCTTGTTATTGTTATTGTTACCATTTTTCACTACTGAAAACTGAATCATACTAAGAATATTTATGCATTTATAATGCTGATGGTTTAGGGACGTAATGTAAGGACATAGATCAGAAAAAAATAACTGGTTCTGGGACTGCATCCAGATTATCATTAACCAAATGGCCTATCCCATTAGATGTATAATATACAAATTCATAGGTTAATGGATGAATATCTAAGCAGGAGTAGCAGATTCAAATGCTTACAGGGGCTAGGGAGATATCATAAAGCACATAGAGGTTGACTATAGGATAGGGCATTAGAACCTACTTTAACTTTCAAAATTCAATTAAAAATAATTGTGTAGGGGTTGGAGGAGGATTCTAAATGTCACTTTTGGCTCAGAGGTTACTAATTTTGATAAAGTGAAATGAGATGTGAAAATAAATGTGTCCCCAACTTAAAGAACTTAAACACTGGAATTCTTGTGTATTTAACAGTGAAATCTTTGACTATTATTTTACCTTTACTGAAGAAGCTGGGTATTTTCTTACATGCTAAGGAAAGCAGGATAAAATGTAGTCCCTTGTTTCCAAGAAATTGTTTAGGGAATTTATAAGGGAATATATAATAAATGGCACTTAATAACAGTATCTGCTAAATAGCAGTACAGAAAAGAGGGATCACTATTGAGAATTTAGCAAGCAATACTTACTGTTATTAAGTATAAGTAGGAATTAATCAGTCATGTGTGTAAGAAGGACCTCCCAGGTAGAAAAGAGCACACTACACATTATTAGCGATTAGTTTTCCTTCTTATTCTCCTCCATTATTCATTTCGCAATCTATAGTTACATACGTAGACAGATAACTATTCAGAAAGACATGGATATAGACAGGTAGATGGATGCTGACTCAATAAACAGTTGTTATTATTACAGCCAGACAGTACGAACTGCTGTCTGGAATGGTTCAAAACCACCGAAGGCAGAAAGAGCTGGATTCAAATTCTACTTTGATTTTATCAGCAACATGACCTGGAGGATGTCACTTTAACTCACTGGCCAAATAAATCCTCACCTGTGCAGTGAAGATAAAAATGCTTACCAGCCTTGCTGTCACGTGGATAACATAAAATGATGCATATAAAAACCAGCTCCTACTACTTAAAGTGCATATAAATTCTTTTTCATTTTAACCATCAGAGAATATAAAATTCATTATCTAGAGTTACATAATAAAGGAAATACAGAGTAAATGAAGTGATACTAACTCATCTGTATCATTACTTCTGGCCAACTTTGGTAACAGTTCTCTTTCTCTGAGGAAGTCGTTGCTTGGGTGCTCAGAACTGATTCTCAGACCCAGTGCGGGGCCAGGGAGTGTGCCTCTGGAGGCGAATATTTGGTGAGCTGCTAGCAAGAGCCTGAGTGGGAGTGTTCGTGTGCTTCTCAAGCTTTCAGTCAGAAACAGAGCCAGCTGTCTCGATGCTATGATTGTATTGACTAACCGTGGGCCGAGATGGCAGACTTTGCTTCTCGTGTGTGGCCGTCAGGACGCAGGCTTTCTGATCCCCTGCAGGGTGCCTCCCACGCAGCCATTTTCTGGCTGTCACTGAACCTAGGGCCACGATTCTGCCCTTCGGATGTATGATTCACAACACTACATTTTGTTTTATCTTTTAAATACCGTTCTTATTTATTTACAGATTACCTTCCATCGGGGCCACTTGAAAGAAGTTTAGGACGTTTTATAACTCTAAAATGGAGAAAATTTTCTAGACAATCCACTATGTTTATTTTGCAGGTAGCTTAAGATACTAACACCAGGGCCTCCCTGGTGATGCAAGGGGTTAAGTCTCAACACTATGAAGCTATCAGCAGCCACTGCAGCATGAGTTCGATCCCTGCCCAGGGAGCTGACCCACATGGCGCAGCAGACCTCTCCTGTCTCCCCTGCTGTTCCCCTCAACAGTGTATTTCACTAGATCTTCCTGTTCTGCTCCCCACTCTGTCTCTGGTGAACCCTCTTACCGCCCCGCTCCCCACCCCACATATACACATACCTCAGTCCTACACCCTAGCTCTTGTATGCATAAATAAATAAATATTTAAAGAAAAAAGATAGTAACACCAATCTGAATTTTCTAGGAAAATGCTTACTTTCCCTGGACTATAGCCCAGCTTGAAATCTAAAATAAAGCTATGCACACACTTGGTGTCCAAGAAATGACATTCCATGGGATTCAGGGTTTTGTTTCCTGTCCTCCGCAGTCAATGAACAAAACCATATTAACCTGATCACATATCAAAACAAATGAATAATTCTATATTACTGAATTTGGGTTAGTAATAAAAACTGCAAGAAATCATGCTACATCTATAAGCCCCTCTCTAACTAAGAACTACAGCAGTTTTCCACATGTTTAGAACACACTGACATCTTTAATTCTGTAAGCAGTAAAAGAAGAAAAATGACTACAAAGAAATAATTGGTATACTTGTGCTTCATTGTGGAGATCAAAAACCCAAAGACTAGAAATAAGATTTGCACTGGTTTCCCAACTCACAATATGCTGTGGGAATGCACTTAAACTTCATGACATTTGCTTACCAAATGTTTATTGAGCACATATTCAATAATCTAGGTATTGCCTTCACTAAAGTTATCTATTAAATATGGGCATAAAAATCACAAGATCAATTTGGTTCATAAAGACAATTTAGAACATCAGTGGGTGTTCTAATTTGGAAAATTATACAGAAAATGATAAATATGTCAACATGTCTTTCCTATCAGTCCATACAGCCTCCCACTGAATACATTTCTAGACATGAGACCGGAAGTCATCTGATCTAGTCCCCATACTTTGGAGGAGATAATTCTAGGACTATGCTATGCATGCTAGCAGGGCAAAGAGTATGGAGGCAGGCTCAGTACACACCGTGTACAAAGATTATAATCTTGGGAACATTAAGGAGTATTTCTGAGTCTTTATTTCCCATGGAGGAAAAGGACTGTCTCCAGGAGCCATTGAAATGATGTATATAAAACTCTTAGTACAATGTCTAGCATATATGGAATTCATGTTACTATAAATATTAAATGAAAACTGTTTAAATTGAAATGATTTAATTGAACAAATTGCTCTTAATTCAATTATTTAATTTAAAATGACCTAGTATTATGTTGCACAGCTCTACACATAATAGGTGCTTAATAAAGAGCTACAAGTAAGGTTATTTTTCCTTCATTGGTAGAAACAAATTTAATCAAATAGACTAACTAGAGGTCTCTACAGCCCTCACTAGACTACAAACTGAGGGAGGATAGGGCCCCATCTGCTTCCACTTCCCCTATTGCTCTGACAGAGCACCTAGACTGTATAGGCACAGAAGCCGCCACTTAACTTCATCAATAGGTCCTTGGAAACTGTGATTTTAAGAAACCATCATACAACAAAAGCAGATCCTAGTGTAACTGGGGTTTCTTTTTCTCATCAATGCTGTAAGGAAATGATACTATTCAAGCACCCACTGTCCTGTTTTTATATTGTTGAGTAAATGCCCCTCTGTTAATGTTACAACACAGTCTCAAGCACCTCCATTATTTACTCTATAGAAATGTCGTCAATCACATATCATAAAAAGCCCATTTTTTAAGTCGCACTATGTGACTCATCTTGGTCCCAAATTTATCATCCAAACTTCCAGGGATTATCAACAGACAAAGAAACAAGAAATCACACTGCTGACTGAGTGAAGGTAATGTGTATCAGAAGCATGATTCTGAAACATTTGAGAACTTTCCCATTAAGCAATTTTCCACTCTCAAATCCATATCTATCAAATTGCTATTGACTGCAGGGCAGCACCACCTAACTAATTTCACAGAATTACTTTTGGGGCTATGGATTACAACCACACAGAGAACAGCAGATTGATCAAAGATCCCGGCTTCAGGGACAAAGGGAAGACAGCAGCTGGGACTACAGAGTCATGTCAAAAATCCAGATTATTTATTTGATGACTCACATTTCACAAAATGCCAAATTTAATTTTTCTGATTTTCTCTCTTCAATATTCTTGTGAGGATCAATAAGGTAGCTATAAATTTTAATTTATAGCAATCAAAACTATCTTAACCTTGCATTCCTCATCACTCTTTACTTATTGCAGAATGATTACTTTTCAAATAAAAATATTTGGTAAAATTTGATCTTAAAAGAGTCTAATGCCTTGCTACTAATCTCAGAAAAATGACCCCAATCATTTACTTAGGTCTGTAAGTCCCCAGAAGTCTGACACCATCTGTAATAATCAGGTGAGGTTACACAGTGCTTAAATAATAAACAACCGCAACATATCAGTGGTCTAACACAACAAGTTTTTAGCTTTCATTTGCACAGAGCTTTCATTTAGCTTTCATTTGTCTGCCATTCAACTCTCCAGATCACTATTACCCTGTGCAGCGACTTCCATCCAGATTGCTTAGCTCTGGAGGCTTAGCCATGTCAATACTAGGGGACCCCATTCATAACAAGAGGGGAGGAGCAACTAGGTTACTCTGCCTGGGCTCCCATTCCCTCAGCCCTAATGCAAAAACACCCACAGAGATCACCCAGCACAGAGGGAGGAGGTGTATGCATATGAGCACATGAACATGTCAGGAGCACCACTGTCCCTGCACCTCCTGAACTGCCCATCCTTACCCATGTGCCTCTCCCACCTGCTCTGAGCTCTCCCAGAGTTTCTTGGAAATGCCCGGCTACCAGAGGACATTTGCGCAGTGTGTACCTCTTTGGGAGAATATTCTTTCCTATCTTACTCCTTTTCCCTCTCCCTCAACCACATCGTCCTAGTCAATTTTCATTTTCTTGCAATTTCAGCTAGACATTACTTTCATCTTTTTTGAACTACATCCTTCCCATTAATATCATTATAGGAAGATTCCCTTCAGGAGACTTTTTAAACTCTAAAGTTTGTATCCTCAGTGTGACTGTTTGCCTCACACTTGCCTATTTCACTAAAAGACTGCAGAACATCATAAACTATGTTCACATTCAATCAGCATTGCCTGCCCTGCACCCAGAAAAAAGTAACCGGCACATAATATGAATTCAACAAAAAGTTGTCAAGTTAATAAATGATGAAGAATATGATGTTTAGAGAGATTATAATATATGACCAGAAGCACAACTAATGCATCACAAAGCCAAGACTCATACCTGATCTTCTGACTCTGGTTCAGTTCTCTTTTCTCTGCTCCCAGGATTAAATTTGGAAATGGGCTCTTTCTTGGAAGAAGGACATCGGACACATCTCACAGAAAGCCTTCGCTGTTGGAAAGAAAAAAAGAGACACATACTTTCAGCATGTGCTTTCACACACCCCACAATTCGTTGGGTGTATGAGTTAATTACAAAGCAACATCTGTCAACTTAAAAAAAGGAAAGAAAAGTACTGTTAATGTCAGCCAAGAGAGCTTTCAAAGTCTGAAGAGAAAACAAGTATTTTCTTTGTGGCTTCTCTCTATTGTCCCTCCACACTTATTTTCAGAGTGTGGGTACAGACAAATTGTGTTGCTTTATAGTGAGTCACCCTCTTGAAAATCGGAGCTCTGTTAGCGCAAACAATAGTGTGGTCCAGTAAGGTAAACCAGACTCAACTACTGATGGCCTTTTCTGTTTTTATGGATCACCTGAAGTGAGACGAAATGCCACTATGAGTAGGACAGCTTAAAAATACTACTATCTACAAGCAGATGCAAATTTATTGGGAAAGCACATAATAACAAATATTTAGAAAGCACAAGGAATAAGTCAATTTTCATTGAAATCCTAACCCCCGAAAAAAATCATCACAGTTAACACATGGGCAAACACCCTACCAGACAGCTGTCTCTCAATAACCTTTATCTTTAAGGAAATGACTGTTTTCAGATGCATAGCCAAAAATTAACTTGGGTAGGGCTGGAATAAACTGGTCCGGGCTTGAGGACTAGCCCTGCCACTTAGCAGCTTTGTGGCCTTAAATAATTCCTTAACTTATTTCATTTTTTCTGTTTGTAAAGTTGTGCCAGCATTTACTTTGCAGAGTGGTTATAAAGTGGTTGAAAAGTTAATATGAGATACCTTACAGTTATGCAGAGTGCCGGACAATGCCAGACCTATTCAGCATGCATTTCCCAGTGGACTATAGATGGGCATGAACTCTTTAGGCTAGGAGCACAGCACCAATGACACAGGCGAAGGTGCAGGCACAGACCACCTGAAAGAGAACGCTAGCGCTGGTGCTTCCACCACTTTCTGGTGGGGAATACTGATGAGTGCTTGGGCTGAATTGGTTTTTAGAAACTGAGCGTTAGTTTACTGAAGTTATTTGAAAAGTGATTCTCTGCACACTTATTTTCACTTATTTTCCTATATAAATTCAAGATAGCTAAGTAGTAAAAGTTTTTACATTTATTTGCTTTTTATTGACATAACATTGTAGTGAACCATTATGTAAGTTTCAGGGGGACATCATTAAAAATCGTCCTGTGTATATACCACATTAAATTCAGCATTAAAAGTCCAATTCTATCATTTACAATGCCATTATCCCCTTTTATTCAATTTATCCACCTTCTCTGGTCTCTTCCCTTCTCATAATCCCTGATTGCTTTTTTTATCTAAATGTTTCTTCTTGGTTTCTTAACTCCATTTATGTGTTTGTTTTCTCTATATACCACCTATGATTGATACAGTAAGGCTTTTATTTTTTCTTATTTATTTCACTAAGCATAGTAAGTCCATCCATGTTGTTTCAAATGACAGGATCTCATTTTTTTTTCATAGTTGAACAGTATTTTGCTGTGTATATATACCTTATCTTCCGTATCTATTGGTCTGTTGATGGCTATTATAAATAGTGCTGCAATAAAGATGGGGATGCATATAGCTTTTCAAATTAAGGATTTTGTATTTTGCATAAATATCCAGAATTGGGATAACAATTGTATAGAATTACTATTTTTAATTTTTGGTGATTCCCCAGAATGCTTTATATTATGGCTGTCCCATTTATATCCCCACCAACAGGGCTCCCTTCTCTCCACATCCTCTTCAACACTTTTTTTTTTTTTTGGATAATAGCCATTCTCACAGGTGTGAGATGATATCTTTTTTTTTTAAAGATTTATTTATTTATGCATACAAGCTGGGGTGTAGGCCAGAGGTGTGGTAAGGTGAGAGGATTCACCAGAGACAGAGTGGGGAACAGAACAGGTGGATCTACTGAAATACACTGCTGAGGCGAGCAGAGGACGATGTAGGAGAGGTCTGCTGCACCATGTGGGAAGCTCCCTGGCTGGGTATGGAACTCGTGCTGCAGTGGCTCTGGATAGCTTCACAGTGCTGTGCTTAACTCATTGTGCCACCAGGGAGGTCTGTGAGATGATATCTTAATGCTGGTTTGATTTCCATTTCCCTAATAATAAGTCGATTATTAGATGATAATACATTTTCATTTTCCTTACTGGGATCTTCTGCCCATTTTTTTTTTAAGATTTTTATTTATGCATACAAGCTGGGGTACAGGCCAGAGGTGTGGGGCGGTGAGAGGGTTCACCAGAGACAGAGTGGGGAGCAGAACAGGCAGATCGACGGAAATACACTGCTGAGGAGAGCAGCGGGCAAGGCAGGAGAGGTCTGCCACGCCATGTGGGAATCTCCCCGGCTGGGCGTCGAACTCGTGTCGCCACTGCCAACAGCTCCACAGCGCAGCGCTTTAACCACTGCACCACCGGGGAGGCCCCTCTGCCCATTTTTTTAATAAAATTTTTTTGTTGCTATTGAGTCTATGAAAAACTATCATTTATTGAGATGTATTTGGCAAAAGGTTATGCCATCATTTTATTTGATGCTTTCAATAATATTAGGAGGTAGCTGCCACCACAGGTTATATTTTAATGTTTAGGGAACTTAAACAGTGAGTTTAAGTGTTTTTACCAAGAATTTACATATAATAATGGAATTTGGATATGATTCTACTTCCCAAATCATTCGGTAGCACTGCTTTGTCAGGCATTAAATATCTGCATTTACTTGTAGAAATTATATAAAAATGCACTAGTTAGAGGACAGCTACCATTTGAAAAGCAAAACATAATGTCTACTCAAGAGACAATGATTCTATGAGCTAAAAGGAGGTGCCATTTATTTATTGTCTGGCAATACGTACAACCATGGAGAGACAGAGCTGCCAATGACCTTGATCTCCTAAATTGCTCCAGATAAATTGATTTCTGTAAGGAACAAGGGAGTATTTACAATCCATCACAGAAGAATGGTTGCCCAGGAAAACAGTGACAAATCATATTGCACATCTAAATTATGTAATATACATAAAAGGTCACATGATTCTTGCAATAGTTTGTTTTAATCTGGAGAGCAGTCACTATAATGCCTACTTTCCGTAGAAAAGTTAAATCACAGAATCAAATAGTACTAGAAGAAAAATCTAGAGTTTTCTTACTTTAAAACTACTGTTCTCTTTCTAATACCCTATTTTCTCTCTCCTGGAAATAACTTTTAAGTATTTTAAAACTCCTTCACCTACATTGTCATATCCTGGAGCAAAACTTTTACAGGACTTTTCAAAAATATTTTATACATGAACTAGAGGAAGTCTGGCTGAGATACCACCACATACACCTCAGATAGCCTCTACCCGGAGAGTAACAGAAGATCCTAACTTAACATTTTTGACAAGGTTTCTCTAGCTTTGGTACCCCCTTCCTGGTTGAAGAACTTTTCCTACTAACTTTGCAAGATTCATATTCCAGAATTAGGGACTATTTTCATGAAAAATCAAAATGACTGCCTTCATCACAATGAGTGATAGTTGACTTTAGAAAGAAAATGTAATTAACTGACTCTCAGTACAATCACTCTAAATTAATCAAGAGTAGACAAATGTTAATTCAGAAAGGGAATATCTATCAAGAGCAAACCAAGTAGAATCATTAATATCCATTTCACAAGACTGAATGCCATTAGCTTCAGTCAGCCAACAGTCTGGCAAAATCACTTTCTCTTCCCTCTGCTACTGGTCCATGGAAAAACACAGTGTACTGAATTTGTTTTCAAACAACTTAATTTGCTTCTCATTAAGGGCTAGTAGTAATGGAGTGATGCTTAAGTGAGAAGTTAGTTTATTAAAATATAAAGAGTATTACTAAAAACATTTAAACTTCAGACTTTGGTTTTGATGACAGCTTATTTTTTTTTCCTTTTCTTACAGGTGTATGTCCAGTTTGATTTACTCAAAGAAATACTGAGTGTTGCCACCACAATTCCAGGAGTAAAGGAGCCTAGACAATCAGCTTCTGGAGCAACCATAGACCAGCCAAAGAGAGTCTGGGATGGAAGTATAATTCTACCAGCTTTTTCTACTCTACGTCATGAAGATATCACACTCTGAGTCTCAGTTCATTGATGTGGTAAGTACCTCCAACCCCAGGGAGTGAGGTTGAACTGAAACAATGCATGAATGTGCTTTGTAAACTCTGATGTCTTAGAACAATGAAGTTTTTTAATTTTTTTAGTCCTTTTTTTTTTTTTTAGGATTTTAGCTATTTATTTTTGCATAGAGCTGGGGTGCAAGCCAGAGGTATAGGGGGTGAGAGGAGTCACCAGAGACAGTGAGGAACAGAAAGGGGGACTTACTGAATGAAATATACAGCTGAGGGGAGCAGCAGGTGATACAGAAGAGGTCTGCTGCACCACATGTGGGTTAGGTCCCTGGTTAGGGATTGCCCTTAGGCTGTTGAGGTGGTAGCACTGAGACTTAACCCCTGGGCTACCAGGAAGACACCCCCCACCCAATGAAGTTTTTGAAATAAAAAAACATAAATCCAAATCTTGGCTCTTGTAACATTGGGTATGTTGCATTCTTCTCTGAGTTGAAAATAAGTAGCCCATAAATGGATAACAACAATACTGAAAGATTGCTGTCCAAAATAACAAAAAAGAATCATATATCACACATAGGTGGCATTCTATAAAAATATTCATTTAAAAAAATTTTACTAAGTGGTTTCATTTCCTCAAATTTAACATGATGAGCTCTTTAGCCAACAATAGGATAATCAAAATGGAAAGTACAAAACATAAGAAATCCTGGGTGGAAAACCAAAGAAGAACATGGCAAAGTGGAGAGAGACATTCTCTGCTAAATATATGATTATCTACATCATACATACATACAATTAGCAATTTTTATGGAGTATTACCTGTCAGACATGAAGAATGACTTATACATAATTCCTGTTGTTGGCAAGCTTAATATCTAAATATATAGTAGATAGACAAACAGACAGACAGATAAACAGAATGGTGGGTGGGTGGATGTGTGGATGTATGGATGGATGTATGGCTGGATGGATGGATGGATGGACAGACAGGTGGATAGGTAGATACAGATGGATGAATGAATAGATGAAAAAATAAATGATAGAAAATTTTAAATAGATGTTTGTTATCGCATAAACATCTTATACATATATGCAATTAATAGATGTATACATTTTCATACAAGCATTCTTTTTGATTTAAAAGTTAAACAACAGAATCAAGCAATAGCATGTCACAAGATAGTGAGTGCATAGTGAAATGAAACAACTGTCACAGACAAGTGTTTCACTATAGGAATAACACCTGTTTTTCACGATACCAAGTAAATTATTTCACTCACATTGTGTTCTCAAATATATTACATAGATGAATCAATGTGAATTTTATTCTACAAGATAGATTTTGAGAACTGGAATTTAACTATGTGCCTTTGCTATCCCACCCCTCTCCCTGCACCATTTTCTCAGCTTCCCTAGAAATAAAAGGGACTTCTCTACAAAAGTTTATCAGGAAACCTCAGTGAAGCAGTTGTCAGTCTTGATAACATGAAAGTCCTTCAATGTTACCCCCTTGGAATATTCAAGGGCAGAGGACTTCTCTCTCGACTTGCGGGCACACATGCACAGACTATGGTCATATGAGAGTGAAGAACTGCCAGGTCCTTCATTCCCCCCTCATTCCTATGGCCAACCCTGTTCAACTTCCTCTTTTCCAAAGGATTTCTTGCCTCACTCACCTAGTCAGCCCTCCCCTCCCCCCACATCCTTTAACCTCCCATACAAAATCTTCACTCTCTGGGGGACTTTCTCATACCTACACTAGGGAGCCACTGACTTTTTGTTCTACTTCAACATCATGAATTATCATATTGCAACTATCTGTTTGTCTAGCTATGATCTCCACCAGAATGAGTTTTTTAAAGAAGGGGATTGTCTGTTCTCAACATCTTCAGGGTCCTTGGTTGGCAATAATAAGCATTCAGCAAGTAGATCTGTAGTCGATTATTTTGAATAACTCTTTACACCTGTTGTCACATTACATGAGAAGTAGAAAGAACACAAGTGTGGAATAATGACAGCTAATATTACCTAGTGCTTATGATATGATAAGATTGATACTGCTATTTATCCCATTTGTAAATGAAAAATTCAGCTCAGAAAGGGAATGAGATTGTTCAAAGGTTATTGCAGCTGCCAGTATGGCACAGAGCTGGAGCTCAGTGGTTGGTCACTTATCTCTGACCCTGTTGGTCAAATGTGGGCTGATGTAGGGTGAGGTACCCTGCTGTCCTGATGTCAGCAAAGTCACAGTGTTGTGATTCAGAGCTATGGGAGTGTCATGCTGTGGAGAAGACAGTACAGGTGGACAGAACCACCCACATGGATGCTCTTAGCAACACATGCGCTTCCTTTATTCATGAAAATGCAAATAAGTTTGCTCCACTTGGCAAGGTTAAGATAATCTGGTTAATAGAAACTAAGACACTGCTCCATGTTTTCACAGAACAGAGCTAAAATAGGACTTTCAATTGCTAACACAACCATATAAGGGAGATAATTATTTTGGTTAAATGTCACTAATAACTAATGGGGAAAATTCCATTTTTGCTAAACATGGGAAAATATGTGACTAATAGCTGAGTGACAAAGGCACTTAATCACCACTTATTAACTGATGACTTTTAAAGCAACAGATGCATCTTTTATTCTTTATGTTAAAAAGAAACATTCATTTAACAATAACAGGCAGAGTCCTGTCAAAAAGGACAATGAAGGCACCCTGTAAACTAGACAATTCTTTTTGAGTAGACAGAGAAAGAACAGATGTCACCGGGAATTCCCTTCTCCTTTATTTCCTTGCTTCTTCTTATATTTCTATGTGAAGAGAGTGGTATCTCACCCTCAGAGGTTCTGCTTGACAACCTTAGGCAAGGGGAAGCATAAAGAAGGTTATTGATGAGGCTGTGAAATGCTATAGCCAAAGGCTTTAGCCTACTGCTGTTGAACAACTTCGAAAAGCACATCTGCTTGCCTATTTTGTAAATGACTTTCCTCTTTCTGAATAACAACATTGCAGGGAAGGCCCGTGGCAAAATCAGCAACGAGGGAGTTAAATATCTACAATTCCCATTAAAATGCATCAAGGTCCACATCATGTGCACATACTCACAGCAAACAAAATACCCGCCTCCTGGAATTCCTACTTAGCATATTACCTAATGGTGGTATCTGCTGAACATATTTCTTGAGAACAAAAGAATTTATTTCTTATTATTAAAAAGCCTGGTTAGATGCTCACTGATCCTACTTTATGGAAAGAGATTTCATTTGTGAGCCTCTTTGCATGAGGGGGCTCAGAGCAAGACAATGTGGACAGAAGTGAATGTCCAAATCTAACAGTAGAATGTCATGTCCCTCCCCCCTCTCTCACCCCCAAGCCTTCCTGCCCCATTTGCCCAGTGGATGACCTTGAAGCCTCAACATGCTACAGACACAGATGTGAACAGCTTGGGTTCTGGCATCACCCCCAGGAAGATCACTACCCGCCCTGCCTCTGACTCCAACATGAAAGAAAAATACACTTCCCTGAGAAGCCACTGAGCCTTGAGAGCGTATCTGACTCCACCATGGATTGCCCACTCTGACTGACTGAGTATTTGGCAGAAGACGTGGTACTGCCTTCAGAAAAGCCTGAGATGAATAGCATTTGGAAGCAGTCACTAAAAATATATGTATTTTTGGAATTTTTATAGAATTATATAGGAGAGATTAGCTAGATATTCTACATACATTGTAGATATTCTATTCTACATACAATGAAGATATTCTATTCTACATTCTCCTTGGACACAAAGAAGACACTTAAGTTCAAGTCATATGACTAATTTTGGAAGCATGGATATACATGATTCATGATATTCCAGACATGATATTCCAACCATCCTGATTGATCCTTAATGTTCTCTATGTGCCATCCTCACCTCGCATGTCTGTTTGTGTTGGCTGGATAAGTCAAGGTAACGTAAAAGTCACAGGAAGCAAAGAACTTGGATTTCTGAGTCACATTTGAGGGAGAAATCCTTAGCCTGCATCAAATTGATCAGAGTAATAAATAGGTTTTTATTATATTATGCCCCTGAGATTTTGGAATGTGTTCGTGTTGCATGCCTGGTTTAGCCTACTAAACTTGTAAGCATTCATTCTGTCAACTAACTCTCTCTCTGCCTCTCTGCCTCTCTCTCCCTCTCTCTCTCTCTGTGCGTGTGTGTGTGTGTGTGTGTGTATGTATGTATATGTGTGTGTATCACTCCAGAATAATGGTACATTATTCATTACCTACTAGATTCAATTTTTTTTTTTTTTTGTTAAATCAATTACTAAGATTTTGACATTTGTTTCACACAGGACTTGACTAAAAGATGAAAGTAATTTTTTTTAAAGATTTATTTATTTATACATACAAGCTGGGGTACAGGCCAGAGGCATGGGGCGGCGAGAGGGTTCACCAGAGACAGAGTGGGGAGCAGAACAGGCAGATCAGAAGTACACTGCTGAGGGGAGCAGCAGGCGAGGCAGGAGAGGTCCGCCGCACCATGTGGGATTCTCCCCGGCTGGGCGTCGAACTCGCGTCGCCCGCTGCCGACAGCTCCACAGCGCAGCGCTCAACTGCTGCGCCACCGGGAGGCCCCCTATATACTGCTCTTAATTGTGACAATGATCTCCTTTCTATATTACTAAAGCACGGAATTCATTTACTATTGTTTTCAATCTCTAGCATCCTAAAATCTACTGAGTCCCAGCTAGATAACAGTCAACTAAGTCTCAAACTCCAGAACACTATTTTTTTTAATTTTTTTTCGGACTTATTTATTTTTGCATAGAAGAACTGTGGTGTAGGCCAATGGTGGGGTGGATGGGTAAGAGGATTCACTAGAGAGAGAGTGGGGAGCAGAAAGCGGGACTTACTGAAACACACTGCTAAGAGGACCAGCGGGCAAGACAGGAGAGGTCTCCCAAGCCACATGTGGGTTTGCTCCCTGGCTGAAGGAACTCAGGCTGTTGTGGTGAGAGCGCTAATACTTAACCCCTAAATTACCAGAGAGTCCCACTAATTTTTTTCTTATTTTATCATATTGTCTTACCTTTCATTTGGTAAAATATGTTTCACATTAAATGAAGTTACTTTTCTACCTACAGATATTTATAGGGCAACAACAATATATTGGACAGCAGTCTAGGAATGAAATATGATATAAGCAGCTCCAAAGTTTATAGTCTTGCTTAGATGTAAATAACATCCATGAATCTTTGGGGGAACTACAGGAAGCAAAGACAGCCAAGTGCAAAATTATGAATTTCTTAATGATCATGCTCAGAGAATGTTAAAATCTTTAGGTCTAATTGATTGAAAAGTTTTTTCTTTTATTGCAAAATTTCAGTTTACACTTTTCCCACTAAAATTTCAAAATCTCATTCTTGTTCTCTCCTACCTTAAGTACACACAGTCATTACTACTTCCTGTATTTATGGCAAGAAAAGAAAGCAAAATATTGAACGTCATTGAAAATTTGATACAGTGTGCTGATAAATGTTTCATAACCAGATCTCTGAAGATACTGGTGGCAGGTACTCATTTCTGGGGCATACATGTTACCATTATGAATAATTTCAACCTCTCTATGTGATATCACTAAATTCAGATTTGGGAAAAGTGACATAGAGAGTAAGTTCTTCAGAGACACAAGCCAGGTGTAACACCATTGTATACAATGACAAAAATTTCTAGATGACTTTAAAGCAGTATGACTGTATAAATACCTTTTAAAAATAATTGATACTTTTTTAAAACCTTGGGTGTGCATGTGCATGTGTGTACACATATTGTGCAGAAGTAACTGTATATGTAAACATAGATGCACATAAAAATGAAGGGAAATATATATACCAAAACATTATTAGTGGTTACTGCTACATTGGAATTATGAATAATCTGTATTGTCTCATAAACTTTTCCTTCTATTTTTCGAATATTCTTCAATCATTATTACTCAAGAAAAATGTGTTTCAAAAATATTTTAATCTCCTATTTTTTGAATTTCAAAGTTGAGATTATTCATCTGAGAAAAAAAAATTCATCACATAATCTTCATAGAATGACAAAATTATTTACACCATGTGTAAGATTGAACCAACCTGTTACTTGTCGTTTAAAAGTTTTAAAACAATAAAATGCACAAGACGTGTAAAATAGTCATTCAGTATATTGTCTACCTGGATTTAGGTTGAATGTCAAGTTGTTTTCATGCAGGTGAAAGGAGTATCTTACTGAGCCTGTGTTTAATAATTCCAGAAAGGCTACTTGCAAATGAATAATTTGAGTCACTTAAAAATGCTGCTACCACAGAACCAGAAGCTCTAAGCAAAGACTCATGGCACAGAGGTATAAAGATTCACAAGATGACTCATCCATAGTCATGTTGATATCACAGTGCTCAGGTCAAGGAAATGAACTGTTTGCAGGTATCTGTGATGTGCTAAAGAGACACTGGTGTTAGTCTAGAAATGATGTGATACAAAGGGGCTCATAACTGACATAATCACTATAATGGTATCAATGAGATTTTACTTGTAAACTAAATACAACAAGTTATTCTTCACATATTTGATTAGGGGATTGTCACATATTTGATTAGGGGACTGTCAGAGTAGATTTCCACTGAAACTCCTTAGTGGCAAGAGCAAAGATAGAGCATCATATTGGGTAGAAATTACTAGAAAAACAGAATGCCAACAGTGAAAGCTAAAGCACAGAAAAAAGATAATCTTTCCAAATGAAAATTTGGGAAATCAGAGAGATGAGAAGGGGTGAAAATGTGCTACTCAACACGATCTGGCTATTGTGCCATAAGGTACACAAGAATGACTTGCTTTAGCTCTGAAGAAGAATTCTGAGTTTGGACTAAATCACTGCCTCATTAATAGTGACTGGTAGCTCAAACTTAGCTGGAATTTCTGAGAAAGGGATAATTTCTAACTTTAAGGTCAACAAGAAATATTAGACTTCTAAACAATCAAGACTGTGACAAAGCAGTAATGAAATTCTATGCAATGTCAACCCTCTGATAGTTGCTTATTTCACCATACCTTGTCAAATGATCTTTGATTCAACTAGTTTGTATTACTTTAAAATAACCCTGGAAGATAAGCAGGATAGATACCTTATTTCATATTCAAAGTTGAAGCTGCAGAGTAGGAGGAGATATTTACAATTTTATTTATGTATGTACATATATTTTTTTCCAAGTACAATTAAGAAAAAGACAACTCAAATGGATATGTGAAAGATAAATAATTCACAGAAAGAATATTCAAAGACCTAATAAGTTGAAAGACTTTGATCTTCATTACTTATCAGAAAAAGGCCAATTAAATAAAATTAGAGAATCTCAATGAAAGAGAGAACATCATGGACACCAGGATAACTAAGGAGAAAAAATATTAAGGATAATTCCAAGAGTTGGTGAAGATGTGGAGGAATGAGACTTCATGCACTTCCAGTGGAAAAGCACATTGTCAAAACTACTTTGAAAATGCTTAGTGCTACCTGCTGAAGTATTTACTTTAGTAGAATAATTTGACCAAATAAATCAAACTAGAACAACCTGGATTTAAAATTGGTTTCTATATTTACAATCCATGTCTTAAATTATAACGTATTTGGTTTTCATAGTTAAAAAGTAGAATAGAAAGGTTTTTATGACAATTATACAACAAGATCTGACTTAAAAGCATGTGATAAAAAACAGTTATTATTTGTGTTGGTAAAATTAGATTAAATAAGAGATTCTAAGCTAATCAAGTCTAAGAAAGACAGCTTTACTAAATAAGAATTTTACCATAAGCTCATGGGAGTAAGAATTAAATAAATATTACCTAAATTATCAGTGTTCTTTGCCATGACCGTGCCTTGCTTCACAGTTTAAGTGTTACTGTATAGGTACCACACCTCAAATGTGATCGAAATGTACTATGGTCTCACAGCAATAGAATCAATGACGTATCTACCATTTAGAACAAACAAGGCATGAGCAAGATCTTCCACATCGGAAGGTCACATAGCGGGTGTGCTATTGGTAGGAAACAAAAATCTACATGGGAATGGGAGTAGTTGTTCTTTGGTGTGTGCTGAATTTTTATATCAAAATATTTTGGAGTATTTTATTGAGAAATAAAGCAAAACATTTATTCTACTTAATAACCTCATGTAATTAGTCTTTAGACATGCATTTGGAATGGCTTTTCTGTTAATAATGATAAAGAAACCATCAACAGTAATGGAAAACCTTTTAGAAGAACTTTCAAAAATATATGCAGCTAGTTGTCCGTTTTAAAATTAAGACTCATTCAAAAAAGTGTTTACTAATTCCAGAAAAGCTACTTGCTTTTCTATTAAACAAATTTCTACTTCTATTAAACACATTTCAAATTTTATGAAAGTTTTTAAATATGTGCCTAGGTCATTCCAAGAGGAATCTATTGCATTCAACACATTTATTTGACCTCTGAACTCTCTCATTCCTCTGCATTGCTCTCTGCCCCACCCCCCACACACACAAATGAAGAATTAGTCTTCTGAGGAATGCACATGTACTTTGAAAAGGAATGCATTAGAATCATTACAAACTTATACATTCCAAATAGTACACAGGACAATAGTTTAATGGGATGGTCCCTATCTAGTCTTGATGAGAATTAAGTGACTGGATAGTCAAACTCCTGACATTCTTTTCAACTTTATTACTGTTTGGAACAGGGAGCACTATACATCCTACTTTTAACCACAATGGTTGGAGAATGTAAGTGTAAGTTCAACAGAATTTTCTGGTTAATTTGTTTATTCAGTGAAACATTTCCATGGTATGGCTGTTTCTCTTGGGATAAAGGGAATTTTTTCTGAAGCCCCATTTCAGGGTACACACTATGCTAGTTGAGCTCCCAATTACATGGTTTTATAAATATCAAACTTTACCCAACCACAGATCTTCAAAGTCACCATATACACCAGTGGCAACAAGGTCAACACAATTTGTAGACTTTATAAAAAGGCAAAGTAGTTTCTGATTAATGATTCCAAGTAGAAGAAAAAGAAATAGCTTCTTCCATATCTACAGGCACTTGAAGACAATGACAGGTGTTTCCAAACTAATCTTTAATTGGTAATGTAAGAAACCAAACGGAGTTTCTAACAGCTGGGTAATTAAAGTACTTATCAACTGAACTGATAATTAAAATGTAAAGTTCAAGCAGCTTCTATTAGCAAGCAAAATAAGTCTCCAAATGAATCTAGGTTAGATCAAAATACTTCTTTTCTTTCTTATCAAAAATCACAATGTCACAATGGAGGAAACTTCACCAATTTTAAGGGCATATTGCATTCATTCCTTATTTGAACCAGCACTCTGACAATGCATGGAAAATTGTCCGAAACCCCGGAACGTGGTGGAACTTCTACCTTCTGTGATCCTAGAAAGTATGTGCTAAAGGGAATGAAAGCAAAAGCCATGGATCTTCTAAGACATGTAGGGGGGAGGGTAAGAAAACCCTCACACAAAGTCAGCAAAGTCCAAATTCAAACAGATTCATATCATATCCACCATTTCCCTCATCATCACCACTATCAGCAGCATCATTAACAGTAACAAATTAGCATATTTTCCCACAAAGCAGCTTTTGTATTCATCTAATACAGAGATCAACCAAGTGTGTACCAAAATCACTTGTTGTTTATGTTAAAACTGATTTGGGGACCCTGTCACCTACAGTTTTTGAGGTAGCAGGTCTGGCACACATTGTAAAATGGCATTTCTAACAAGTTCCCAGGTGCCGCTGATATGGCTGGGTCTGGGAACACATACTTCGAGAAAAACACTTAAAATATTTCAATATGATTTCACTTGGTGAAATTTAATGCAAACTTTATTGTGATACAAATACAGTTGTTCAGAGTAGTCTTATTTTTCAAAATTCAAAATAGGATAGTAAGACAGTTAACTGTGATGAGAGGAAAAACTGCATTATTCTGAATGCTAAGTAACTATAATATGCATGGGTACAATGTAATATCCCTGACAGCAGAGATGGAACTTGACTTTGGCTTCCTGTTAGGACAGCTCAGTTAATGAAACTGAATAAACCACCAGGCATCCTATCTCCTTTGTCTGAAATACAATTCTTCCACTGACGTTTTGGCTAAACCCTACTCTGCTTTAGAATATATCTTTAAAATCACCTTTTCTAGAAGGTCCAGTCTTGAAGACTTTCTTAACCCCTAAATAATATGTTGGCTGCCTTCATTTTTTCAATCCAAGCAGGCAGTGTTCATCTCTACCCACGAGATTTCTATTCTCTTATGTCTCAACAGTTGGTGCAGATTTATAAAAAAGACAATTACCAAATAGTGTAGCAAAGTTTTTGCAGTGGTAGTAGAGACTGATAGAATTATAGATGAAGTCCAATTAACTAATTAAGCCAGACTTGAGTTAAGAAAGGAGTGCTGAAAAAGGTAATTTGTAAACCAGGGATAATTGTGATAATCTGTTTTCCCCGGGTGACTTATGTATTAGTTTTTAGTTCACATAGAGTGTAACAGTTTTCTATGGGTCCATTTTAAGGCTTCCAGAAAGTTGAACTTGATGTAAAATTAGAAAAAGAAAGAAGGAATTCAGATGATTTCACTCATATGTGGAATAGACAGAAATAAAGGAACTCAGAACTAAACCAAAGCAAATTCGAGAAATATGACTGCTGAACTGAGGTAAATAGAGGAGGAGGGAAAGTGAGGGTGGGAGGGCCAATGATCTAGGGTGAAGCACTATGGTTTCTTTAATGGTGGATGTGGTAACACACATCTCAAGAAGTGTGAACCTACTCCCTTAAATCATATGGTGTTGTAAACCAATATTACCTCAATAAGGAAAAAAAAAAAAAGAAGGGTTTCAGAAGCTAATTATGTGGTATCACATATTGACTCTTTTTATCTGAATAATTTTGACCCCTTGCATTTGGAACTTTAAAAAATTTTCCACATCCTCAATTTTTATTCACTCATTTTGGATGCAAATATGCAGAGTTGAGAAGCTGACTACTTTCATTATGCAGCTATTTCTCCTATTATACTTGACTGTCAAATCATGCTATTTTGAATTTTGAAGGATAAGTCTACTCAGAGCAACTTTATTTGCATTATAATAGCGTCCATATTAATAATAAGGTGATTCATTACCCTTTTAGTATCACCTTTACCTTTGAATTGTCACTTTAAAGCTTAGGTGTCACAGTACAATCTTCCGTGCCCAGAGTATTGGCATTTAAGAGATTTATCAAACATCTAAAACAAGGCAGTGAGCAGAGGTATGAAAAAGGTGAAGATCATAAATGCAAAGAACAAAATGGAAAGGTTCAATCCACAGTGTGTGAATAATTCACAAATACCAAATTGGTATTTGAAGGTTCTTCCTTCACCACCAAATTTCCTTATTTAGGACCCTTTCTTCCCTCATTCATCCATAAAGCCTGTATATCTAACGGGAACTGAGGGAGAACATAATAAAGAAGAAATACAACTGAAGGGGAGATTTTATGTCCTCAGGCAAGAATACACACATATTATTAAAGTGAGGAATATATGACCAGAGCAAAGGTGAAGTCACCCTCCCTCTTAACACCCCTACATCATTTTTATTTCTCTCTGATCCAATTTAAGTGACAAAACCGTATTTTGGTTTCTATCCTTGGCTGTGCATTAGAATCACATGATGTGGCAGGAAGAATAATGGCCCCCAAAGATGTCCACATCCGAAACTCCGTGGGACCTGGTAATTTGACAGTTTACATAGTAAAAGGAAATTATGATTGCAGATGGAATTAAGGTTGCTATTTAGACAATTTTAAAGATAGGAGAATTATCCTGGAATACCCAGGTAGACCCAAAGTAATCACAAGTGTCCTGAAAAGGGAGAGAGTGATTCTGAAGAGAGAAGGTAGCATAAGGAAGACTTGGCTTGATTTGCTGGTTCTGAAGTGGGCCAGCTGCCAAGGCAGGCAAGCAGGCTCTAGGAAACTGGAAATGGCAAGGAAATAGATTTCCCCTAGAGACTCCAAAATGTTTCCATCTGACACCTTAATCTTAGCCCTAAGCGAGACCTGTCAGATTTATGATCCACAGACCTATAAAATAATAAATTTGTAAATCTGTGCTTTTAAACCATTAAACTTATGGTACTATGTCAAATAGCAAATAAAAATGTACTAAACTTGAGGACCATTTGGAAATTCTGATGCACATATCATACCCCACATCAATTACATTAAGATCAAGGTGGTAGGGGTTAAGGTTGAAAGATGAGATCTAATCATCAATAATTTGGTTAAACTCTCTAAATGATTCCAACGTACAAAACTACATTTAAGACATTGTTCCTAGTATATTTACAAGTCTCCACAATGAACTAACCAGCCTTCGAGTGAAATCTTCACTGGAGGTAAGGCCAGGCCCCTGTGATACCATCCACTCCAAGTGTGGCCCCAGGAGCTGAGTATCAACAGTATCATGGAACTTGCTAGACACATATAATCTGGGTCCCAAATAGATCTACTGAGTCAGAATCTGTATTTTTAATAACTCTAGGTGATTTTTATACACATTAAAATTTTAACGAACAAACCATGTGCACTGGCAAATGCCTTCTTAGCCTAAAAATGTCTTCAATATTTGCAATGATTTTAAACTTGTTACCTAAATACATATTTTAAAGCAGGTTCTCAAGGCTATGCTTTCCTTGAAGAAAGCGCAAGTAACTTTTTTCTCCCTGCCTTCTCCCTTTCTTTCTCTTTTCTCTTTGTCTCCTCTATTACCAAGCTCCCTCCTCCTCCCTTCCTCTGCTTATCCTCAGTGCCCAAGATACATCATTTCTGACTTGCTAACTGCCTGAATGAATAGCAATTGTAACTGCAGCAACAATAATATAACTCATTGAAATGCAAGCTACTGTGAAATAAAAATATAACTCAAAATGCCAGAAAAAAACCTAAATGTTAATTTAGACTCAATGTTCTATTTCTTTTTATCCCAGACTAATTTCTCATAGACTATTGAAGAAAATATATTCATTAGCTTACTATGAAAATTTCTAAATAATTCTGCTCCTCTGAGGATTTTATCCCCACGATTTAAATGATTCAGTATCAGGTGTCTCTTGCTTACATCCAATTTAAATTCTTTTTATCATAAATATACAATTTTTAAAATCCAGCTTCCTCAGACTAGATCATCTTGAATTGGTAGAACTATATTCATTTTTTTAAAGAGATATTTATTTATGCAAACAAGCTAGGGTTCAGGGCAGAGGTGTGGGGCAGTGTGAGGGTTCACCGGAGACAGAGTGGGGAGTAGAACAGGCAGATAAATCGAAATACATGGCTGAAGGGAGCAGCAGGCAAGGCAGGAAAGGTCTGCTGTGCCATGTAGGAATCTCCCTAGCCAGGCATGGTGCCACAGCTGCCGACAGCTCCACAGCGCTGTGCTTAAGCTGTTGCACCACCAGAGAGGCCCTGAACTATATTCTTTTGCTTTAATTTTGTTTCTCTAGCTTGAGGTTAGAGAAATCAATGACAATGATAGAATAAGATTTGAAGGTAAGGAATATGAGATTGCAGACTCTGAACTATGCCCACACAAAGTTTTAGTTTACCAGGATTCCCTCTTTTGAATCTAAGACTCAATTTTCAACACTGTATATTAGATAACATCCCAATGAATTGCTTTGGGTTTTATCTTATTTTTCATTTTAATAATTTCACTTAATCACTACAACAAACCAAGGATTCTGATGTTTGTATTCCTATTTTATAAATGTGGACACTTGGGTTGAGATGTCATTAATTTATACAAGGTCATTCAGTTAGTAAAAAGTGGAGATAGGATTTGAGTAGAGGTTTGCTTGTTCCAAGGTATCTGCTGCTATTACTCTGTGGCCTGAGAGAGGATGGCATGACCTTTTGGCTAAAGGAATCATAGGAAGCCACATTCAAGGACATTCCCTTGAGAAGTCTCATCGAGAGTCCTAATGAGTCATATTGACCACATGGCTCTTTCCCAAGTGATCAAATATCTATGAAATGGTGTTATACAAGTTCTACAAAGATGTTCATTTATAGGACACGTCACACAGTAGAACCTGCTATTACAGAGCATGGTGATGATATTCCACACTAAGAAATCATTCCTGTTGAGTTCAAACCACTGGCTGATTAGGCTGAATTCCAGTTAATTGCTGAAAGCAAACAAGTAACTTCCCATTACACAGGGGATCTTCACAACCTTTTTACATACACTTTGTCACCTGTGTAGCATTGCTGATTATAGTATCCAGTATGATCAAGACATTGCAATGAGCAAGATGAGGCATCATCCAAACAGTTGCCATCTATTTGTTATTGTGGAAGCAGGAAAGGGGGAGAATTCACAGAGAATCTGCTACACTTAATATGCAAGTATGGATAAATGTTTCTGCTTTAAGATCATTATCCGGTACACTCCCTCAAAGACAGGTCTACCCATTAACTAGTTGGCAATACCCTCTGTCTCCCACCATGCAGACATCTGAAAGGGTGTTGCTTCAGGAAATGCCAGGAAGGCTTGCTGGTCTTGCTTATAGCTATTAGGTGTTATAAGTCACACCCTGACTGTGTTTATGCATATGTGACAGTATCTGATGAGACAGAAAGATGCAGTCAGTCCAATATGCCACTGACTTTTAAGATGCCCTCAAACAGGGGAGACAGAAGTTAAAGATCATTGCCAGTTATGTGATAATTAATTCAAAGTAGTTTTATTACAAAGACTGAAATTAAAATTCAGGAAAGCCAAGCTTTGGATCAAGCTTGTGTTTAAATACTGGCTCCAGCAGCTCCTGGTTTTGTACATTAAACAAGTCACTTAGCAACTCCATGTCTTATTTTCTCCTTCCATAAAATGGAAAAAAAATCTAAATTTCAGGCTTATTATTTTTTAATAGTAAACCAATGTAGGCAAAATGCTTTGCATGTTATTTAGAGCAGGCTAGACAAAAAATTTTAGCTTCCTTGACACTTCCTCTAGTGGGGGCCAGAAATTCAGACTAATCCTTTCACATACTGAATTCTAGATGCTTTGTGCCCTCAAGCCAATGTGTTCAAGGCCGTGTATTTTCAATGAGTACCTTGCAAGCACTGGCCATACACACTCTCCCAACTATATAATAGATAATCTCATTTACACTTCCAGTTTAATGTACATAGCTGCTGGCTTAAACAAGACACTTCTGCCACATATTACAGTGGAATATATCGATTAAAGAGTGACTCACTTCCCTTGACTTCTACAATGTGACAGTTTGTTTCAATGAGAAGAGAGGAAAAAAAAGAGTAAGATACAATCTCTCTGCTCTTGAGGCACTTAAAATATAGTACAGAAAATTGTGTTAATTGAACCATATACTTCATAAATTTATATGAAAGGGAATGTTAAGAGTTCAGAAGTATGATCAGGAAATGAATCAAGGAGAAAGTAGATGAGCCTTGAATCATTTGTTGGCTTTTTATAGGAAGATAGGAGAATAAGGGACACATCAGACAAATAATTGGAAACAAACTACAAAGACTCCAGAATGCCAACATTTAGGCATTTCATATTTTGCTTGGCAGGAACTTAATAAGGTGTATAAAGCAGGCAAGTGACAGCAGTGTATCAATAGACATAACTAATAAAGATTAAAGCCTTCATTTAGCCAGCTGTACTCAATTTTCTATTCTGCTAACATTAGTGTGAGGAGGCTGCCAGTTCTTTTCCTATTCAATTGTAAATGAGTGTGTGCATATACATTATAAATGCATTTTTATGCATGATATGCATATGCAAAGATTTAGATAGGAAAGAGAACTTCTGGATTGGCTGTGTGAGAAAGTCAGAGACCACTGTTCCTGGCACAACAAAAATTTTACTGTAAATTATAAAAAATATCATTTGTCTATGGAAATCACTGTAACAGCAAATGAAGAATTATTCACACACACACACACACACACACACACACACCCCTAATCAATCTCCCTGTGAACAATGAGAATCTGCAGTGTTTGAATCACAACCCATCCCCTTTCTCCACCCACCAATTCAAGACAATCAAACTCCATTGCAGACTGGTGTGATCAAGAACACCAGATTCATTACTCCCCCCTCACCACCACCACAGAACTCAACCATGGAACTCCATAGTGCTGCCTAAGGGAAATAATGACAGCAATAATAAAGACAATGATGGGAAAAGAGCATGAAATCTCCAGGCCTGGGAGAATCATTAAAAGCAATGCATATCTTAGTGGACAGCAATTAAGGGAAGATGGAAGTTCCATGATGCAAAACAATAGACTAGCCAGAAGTTTAATAGAGAGGATCAGAGAAAGAGAGATCCAAGAATAATATTCCTAGGCCCATAGTTCACCTGGGAGTTCAAGAAGCCTGTGCACATGCAATAGGCTGTATCCATTCAAGATGAGGAGCAGATGTGCAAGTATTCTCCAAGTCACACACATGGTCATAGAACACACATCTCATTGGCAGAAACAGCTTAAAATTCAACTTTTGTCCAAACCTTGGTTGACAAATGAGATTCTTTACCCAAACATGTAGCCTAGGAAACAAGATATAATAGTAAATCATACCTAACACCTATAGTTGGAAGAGTGTGCATAACCAATGCTCTATCCTCTCAGGACTAATTAGAAGGGTAATGTGCAAGTTACTAGTCCCAGACTGAATGAAGATCAAAATAATGGAAATATCTTTAATAGTGATAGCAGTTTACAGACTATATGCATACCCAATGATGTAGGATGAAAATCTTACAGACTAAGGGAACTTAAGCATCATATGTGACCAATAAATGGCTTAGACTATTCAAAGTTGGCCTCTAAGTAGACAAACTTAAATATTAAAGCAGTATTGAAAGAGGGATATCAGAGGATGCACACTGCAAGGTAAATAGATTTCACTGAACTGATTCAGCTGTATCACTAAACAAATAAAAAAAATTAAGTAACAGCAGTAACCTTCCCCTCCATAAGCAATGTGTATCCACAGCTGCCACAATACATTGTCTCCAAGTTATAGCTCTCAATTAAAAGAAAAAAGACATGCAAAGAATATATACATGACTTATATGCAAGGAAAATGGACTAGAACTGGTTTTGAATGAGTCCACATTACAAAGATATTCAAATATTAAAGAAAACTCTGCTTAAAAAATTAAAGTGAAATAGATGAACCAAAAGATAGAGACTAATAAAAAGAATCAAGTGGAATTCCTACAGTTGAAATAACCAATAATAAAAATGAAAAATTAATAATAGGGTCTTAATGGTAGTTTTGAGCTAGCAAAAACAAAAATAATCAGCAATGTTCAAGACAAGTCAATAGGAATTAAACAATCTGGAAAACAGTGAATGGAAGAAGAAAAATGAAGAAAGCCTGGGAGGCTTTAAATTATTAACATATGTATTCAGCACAACAACTTATATATAATGGGAACACAGAATAACACAAGAGATAAAAGAACAGAAAAAATCACAATAGACTTCCAACATTTGGTGGGAAACATTAACATACACATTTGAGGCACAACAAAATTCAAGTAAGATAAATACAATGGAAGCCACACACACATAATAATCGAAATATTGAAAGCCAAAAACAAAGAGAAAACCATTAAACAGTGAGAAAAGCAACTCAAAATGTGCACTGGAAACCCAAAAAGATTGACATTGATATTAAATTAAAAACAACTGGAGGCAACCAACAATGAGACAATATGCCTGAAGTAGTAAGAGAGATGCAACAAAGAAAAATCATATTAAGCAAAGCTGTCTTATAAAAATGAAGACAAAATTAAACATTCTGAAATAAAAATTGAAAGAATCTGCTATTAGCAGATTTGCCTACAAGAAATGATAAATGATTTTTTTTTCAGACTGAATGCAAGGGATATTGGACAGTAATTCAAACACACACACACACACACACACACACACACACACACACACGTAAAATTAGTTAAACATCCAAAATCATTTAGTGTAATAAAACCATACCATTTTGACAGAGTAAAGGGCAAAATCTTTATGACAGTCCCAGTAAATGCAGTAAACTTACTTGACACAAAAAAAAAATCTAATGTCCTTTCTTGATACAATAAAAAATACTCAACAAACCTGAAATATAAACTTAAACTAATAAAAGATATTTACAAAAAAACTCTTAACAACCACCACACTTAATGGTGAAAGTCTGAATACATTCTTATAAGATCATGAAAAACAGAAGGAGTCTATGCTAGGCAAAGGGAAAAAGTATCCAAACTGAATAGAAGTAGTAAAACAATTAGATTTGCAGATTACATGACTGTGTGCATTGAAAATTCTAAGGAATCCACACACAAAAAATTAGAGCTAATAAACAATGACAGGTTTGAAGTATAGGTCAATAAGCAAAAACCAATTTTATATATACACTAGTAATGACTATTCCAAAAATTAAGAAAATAACTCCATTTATAATATATAAAATAGATTAAAATAGTTATACATCAATAAAATAAGCACAAAGCTTGTATATTGAGAACTACTTGATACTGCTGAAAGGAATTAGTGATATAAATAAATTGAAAGACTTATATTCATGTGTCAGATGACTCAGCATTGTTAAGATGAAAATGTTATTCAAATTTCCCTACAGATTCCATAGTCACTAATGAAATCCCATCGGGGTTATTTGTAGCCATTGAGAAGTTCATCCTAAATTCATAAACAAAACATTCTTGAAAAGAAACACAAAGTCGGAAGTCTCACATTTCCCAATCATAAAATCAATTATAAAGCTACAAAAAACAAAAAAACAAAACCAGTAACAATGACAACAATGCATTATTAGCATAAACATAGACTTTGAGATCAATGTAGTAGACTAGATCAAGAAATAAGGTAATACATCTATAGTTAATTGATTCTAGATCAGAATACCAACACAATTTAATGGGGGAAAATAATACTCTTTATGAAGAGCATTTGTGCTGGGACTATTGGCTATTCATGAGTCAAAGAATGAAGCTGTATTTCCACCTCACAAGAAATGCAAAAACTAACATTAATTGTATACTGGAATTAGAGGAAAATATAGAATATTTTTAGACTAAACAATGATTTGTTAGGTTTAACATCAAAATCATAAATGACAAAAGATAAATTGCACTAAGCAAAATTAAAAACTTTTGTGCTGCAATACATTTAAGAATGTGAAAAAAACAATCCACAGAATGGAAGAAACTATCTGTAAATTATGTATCCAATAAGGGTCTTGTACATTACAACTCTATGACAAACAGATAAATAATGAAATTAAAAAAATTGGTCAAAGGCTCTAAGTACACATTTCTCCAAATAAAATCTACAAAATAAAGCTGAACATCATTAGTCATTAGGCAATGTATATCAAAACCACAATGAGATACATTTTTACACAAACTAGCATTGCTACACTTAAACAGATAAGGATAACAAGTGATGTCAAAGATATGGAAAATGACTGAGTCATAAAATGGTATGGCAACTTTGAAAAATAGTTTTGCAATTTTTTCAAATTATTAAATACAGAGTTAATGTATGATGGCCTAGCAATTCCATTCTGAGGTATATACCAAGAGAAATGAATCATCCACACAAAAACATACATAGAAAAGTTCATAGAAGTTTTATTTGCAATATCCCATTAGTGGCAACAACGCATATGTCCATGAACTAGTGAATGAATGAATGAATGAATGAATGAATAGTTGTAGATGAATGGATCAGGAATATAAGGCATATATACACAATGAAATACTACTCAGCTATCAAAAAAGATAAACTTGCAATTTGTGGCAACATGGTTGGAGCTGGAAAGGATGATGCTAAAGGCAATTAGTCAGGAGAAAGAAAATTATCAGATGGTGTCACTTAGATGTGGAATATGGAGAAACCAAACAAAAGGTCAGATAACACCAAACTAAGAACTAACCCTAGAAAACTGGCTATAGAGCTGAAACTAGCAAAGGGAGTGGAAATGGGGTGAGAACAAAATGGGGAGGGAACATAATGGACTATGGTGTAGGGTGCTTTGGTGGCTGGTCTGTTGTGGTAACAATAGGTGATCAGGGAGATCCTACACATCTAGCACACAAACACCACTAAGCTAATATTACATTGGGAGAGAAGGAGAGAGGGAGAGAGAGAGACCTGAAAGTAGTAGGTTTCAAGCAGGTACCTGGGGAAATGGTGACCTACACGTCTTTCTCTTTCATTGTCTCAACCACACCCCTGCTTTAGTTATTAAAACTTCTGCAAGGCCAGGATTGGCAAGAAATGTCATAGAAAAATCTTCATCAATGCTATTGTTAGTATTATTTATCACATCCAATATTTTTATGGTCAAACACATTTACAGTTACATGATGTAAATATGTGCCTGTATCTATTAAATATAGAAACTTTAAATAGATAAATGGTTGTATACCTATTATATAAAAGGACACATTATATACAATATTAATCATCAATGAAACAATGTAGAACTTAAAATCACAGTATGTTTCTAAAAGAGCTTATAGTAGATAAATGCTTCTAAATATGCATTTTAGGGCCTCCCTAGCGGCACAGCAGTTGAGCGCTGTGCTGTGGAGCTGTCGGCAGCGTGCAATGCGAGTTCGACACCCAGCCAGGGAGAAACCCACATGGTGTGGCAGACCTCTCCTGCCTCGTCTGCTGCTCCCCTCAGCAGTGTATTTCTGATCTGCCTGTTCTGCTCCCTACTCTGTCTCTGGTGAGCCCTCTCGCCGCCCCACGCCTCTGGCCTGTACCCCAGCTTGTATGTATCAATAAATAAATCCTTAAAAAAATTAAAAATTAAAAAATTAATACGCATTTTATGCATTTTAATTATCAACTGGTATACATATATGCAAATAAATGATAATATATGAACCATATCCGTGCATATGATAAACTTGTAAGCTTAACTATGTTTTCATATACTTCTACTTGTTTTATAGATTTTACACAACTAAAGCTTTTTTTAACATGAGTGATATTATGGAGTAGTATTCTGTTGTCATACTTACATTAAAAGATAATAATCATATTCCACTTCCCCATTTAGAACATACAATTCTATTTCATTTTCTTTTCTGGCACTGCAGTGTTGCATATTATTGATTTACCATAGTTTACTGAATTAATTTTTTATTGGTGGACATTTAGCTATATTTCCAACTTTATAAAACAACCACCACCCAGTATTGAACATTTGATTCTTATTTATCACTGCAGATCTGCTTATGTAAAATACTCCTAAAAATGAAATTTTATATGTTAAATTCTTTTGCATATATTAGATGTTAATAAGTACCATCAAATTAATTTCCAGAAATGCTATATCAACCTATATTCCCCACAATATTGAAATTGCAGCAAAGAGCTTAAAGAAAGGCATTTGTGAGTAAATTCTGAATTCTTTTCCAAGCTTCACTACTATTAAACTTGGTGACAGAGGCATTCAACCTTCTGAAGTTCATAAAGATGGTGTTATATGATGAGAAATTACTGGTTAATTTAAATTATACATATATAGGACATGCCCCCAAAACATGGCAGCGAACAGAAGCTAGGATCAGGCTCTCCCACAAAAAATTGATTTAAGGAGAAAAATATCCCTAACTTTGAGAGCTGACTCAAAGAGAACCGGATGCCCTACACAATACAATCAACCCTGGGGGTGCTTTAGACTTAAAAATAAATCGAAGAGTTGGAGTAAAAAGACATCGGACCCCACACAGAGGAACAGCAGCAAGGAGAGGTGGGCGAACCGGCTTCCCTGAGAGCCACTGAATACAAGGTTAGAAACTGCGGTGAGGTTGGAGGGCTCCAGCCAGCCGACTGGGAGCACAACCCACACCCCCCAACCCCATAATCCCCCTATCTTCCCTGTGAGGCAGCACTGAAGCCCAGGAAAGCACGAGGGTCATTGCATCCCATCCCCCACCTGGGGCTAGGTAACATCTTAACGGGGGAAAGTCCAAGCAAGAAGCATCCCCCCACTGGTTGTTAGGTGATAAACTGGCTAGAGGAACTGGCCAGACAGGAAAACCTACTGCCAAGACCACCTCAAACATTCCCGGCCTTATACTATAACATGATCCCAACCTAATGGGAGGTAACTTCATCAGGGGAGTGGTGATAAAGAACTACTGACAGACAGTCCCCACAACCCCTCCCATACCTGTTGCCGGGGTACAAGCTCCTGCTGGAACTATCTCTGACCACACCCTCCCCTACAAAGTGTCAGCATCTTGGCACCAGGAGGGCAGCAGAAAGGAGACAACAGCTGGTGGTGAATAAGGCCCAGCAACCCCCTGTGGCCCCACCCCCAACTTCTAGGTGGCTGCACACAGGCACCCCAGAAACTAGGGGAGTTGAAACCCTGGCCAACAACCTCCCACAGCCTCCACCTCTGCACCCCTTTGTGGAGTAGTGGGGACCAAGCAGCAGAGAGGAAACTAAGACCAGGAGCTCCCAACCCCACCCCCAGCAGACATAACCCCAGGGGCAGGAATAGCCCCAGGCAAACATTGGAGGAAAGGAAAAAAAAAAAAAGGGGGGGAGGGAAAAAGAATAGAAAGACTCCCAGCAATGACTAATGACAGCAGTGACAGCAAGACAATAGCAACATCTATCAATGGAAAGGAGGGGTTGAACCCCAGCAGGGGGGCCTACCCAGAAACCCCAAAACCTAAGAGCAAAAGGACTACAAAAATTCCAAATTCATTTATTTTATCATTATTTTTTTATTTTTTATTTATTTATTTATTTTTTTAAGTTTAACCTATCTTTTTCTCTTGGTCCTTCATTCCTACTTTTCTTCATCTTCATTCTCCTTTTCTTTTCTTTCCTTTTCCTTTTTTTTTTCTTTTACTACAAACACCTCTTCATCTTCCCTAATTCCACTCGGAACCGGAAACAAATTGGAGACCGCCAAGATAAACACAGAAATTCAACAAAGAAAAATAAGAAAATCCAGAAGATACCCAGCCACAGCCATGGCAACTCAGACACTAGGGAACCACAAACACTCCTGAGCAAGTAAAACCGGGGGTCATGCCCGCCGGCACCAGCAAATTGCTACAAACAGAGCAAAGCAGAAAGCCAACAAAAGGAAGGAAAAAAGTCACAAATGACCCTCAAAACAATACACCATAGAAAGAAAATCCCTCTCCAGAACCCATTAATATGGAAATAGAAGATTACATCCACCTAACAGATAAAGACTTCAAGATAGCCATAACAAAAAAAAATGATAGAATTAAATGAAAAGAGCAAAGAACTGAGGAATATAAATAAAGAACTGAAGAACAAGAATGAATCCATAAAGAAGAAATTGAAGGAACTGGAAGATTTAAAAGAACTGAAGAATGAGAATGAATCCATAAAGAAGAAATTGAAGGAAATGGAAGAATTAAAAACAGTAGAGGAGCTAAAGAAATCCAGGGAAAGCCAGAAAAGTGAATTCAAAGATATGCAGGGAAGAATAAGCATTCTGGAAGATAAAGATACTAACAGAATCAAGACAGAAAAGGAAAGAGAAAAACGAAAAAGAATGAGGAAAAGCTTCGAGAACTATCTGATCCCATGAAAAAAGGAAACATCAGAATCGTAGGAATCCCAGAAGAAGAGAGAGACAAAGGAACAGAGAATCTTCTCAAGGAGATAATTGAAGAGAACTTCCCAAACATGAAAAAGGAAACAAAATTTGACATACAGGAAGCCAGACGATCTCCAAATTATTACAACGAAAGAAAAAAAAAAACAGCAAGACATATGATAGTAAAACTATCGAGAATTCAAGACAAGGAAAATATATTGAAATTAAGAGGACAAAGAGACAAATAACCTATAAAGGAAAGTCAATCAGACTGACATAAGATTTCTCTGAAGAAACACTACAGGCAAGAAGAGAATGGAGGGACATATGTAACACACTACATGCCAACAAATGTCAACCAAGAATACTCTACCCTGCAACACTCTCATTCCTCTATGAAGAAAAAATATGGACCTTCTCTGACAAACAGAAACTACAGAAATTTATCACTACCAAACCCCCACTCCAAAGAATACTAGAAGAAGTCATAAAGACAAAACCAACAGAAGAAAGACCAGGAAACACAGACTAAGGTAAGAATTAGAATCACAAAAGGGTAAACAAACAAACAAACAATATGGATGACAGTATATCAATATTAACTCTAAATGTAAATGCACTAAACACACCAACTAAAAGACACAGAATAGCAGGATGGATCAAAAAACAGAACCCAACCTTCTGCTGTCTATAAGAAACACACTTAATTGTGAAAGATAAACAAAGATTAATAGTTAAAGGATGGAAAACAATCCTACAAGCAAATGGACCAAGAAAGAAGGCAGGAACAGCTATACTTATATCAGATAAAATAGACTTCAAACTTAAGAAGGTAAAAAAAGACAAGGCTGGTCACTACATCATGATAAAGGGGACAATAAAACAGGAGGATATAACACTCATCAACATACACTCCCCAAATGAAGGAGCGCCAAAATATATCAGACAGTTATTATCATCCCTGAAAACAGACATTAAAGAAAATACATACATAGTAGGAGACTTCAACACCCCACTTTCTCTATTGGACAGATCAAGAAAACAAAAAGTAACCAAGGACATTAAATCTCTAAATAAAGACCTAGACCACATGGAATAACAGGTATCTATCTATCACTTCACCCTCGAAAAATTGAATACACATTTTTCTCAGTACACACAGAACATACTCCAGGATCAATCATATATTAGACCACAAAACAAACCTCAACAGATACAGAAAGATCAAAATCGTACCAGCCTTCTTCTCCGATCACAAAGGAGTCAAACTTGAAATAAACAATAAAAAGAAAAAAAGAAACTCTTTCACCTCATGGAGACTGAAGTCCACATTATTGGAAGACCAATGGATCAACGAAGAGATCAAAAAAGAAATTAAAAAATATATAGAAATGTATGACAACAAAGACACAACCTTCCACAACATTTGGGACGCAGTAAAAGCAGTAATAAGAGGAAAATATATAGCATTACAAGCTCATATCAAGAAACAAGAAACAACTCAAAGAAACAATTTAATCTCATGTCTCAAAGAACTAGAAAATGAACAACAAAAAACCCAAAAGCCAGCTTAAGAAAGGAAATAATAAAAATCAAAGCAGAAATAAGTGAAATGGAAATTAAAAAAAACAATCCAGAAGATCAATAAAACCAAAAACTGGTTCTTTGAAAAAATAAACAAAATAGACAAACCACTAGCCAGGCTTACAAAGAAAAAACACGAGAAAACACAAATAAATAGGATCATAAATGAAAGAGGAGAAATTACAACAGAAACAGCAAAAATCAAAAGAATAATCAGAGATTACTATGAACAGCTATACGGAAACAAGTTCAACAGCCTAGAGGAAATGGAAAAATTCCTAGAACTATACAATCACCCGAAACTAGATAAAGAAGATATAGAACACCTAAATAGACCAATCACAAGCAGTGAAATAGAAATAGTAATCAAAAACCTCCTCAAAAACAAAAGCCCATGACCAGACGGTTTCACAAACGAATTCTACCAAACATTCAAAAACGAAATAGTCCCTATATTACACAAACTCTTTCAAAAAATCGAGAAGGAAGGAGTACTATAAAACACATTCTATGAAGCAAACATTACTCTAATACCAAAACCAGACAAAGATAACACAAAAAAGGAAAACTACAATCTCTCTAATGAACACTGATGCAAAAATATTTAACAAAATCTTAGCCAACAGGATCCAACAATGCATCCAAAAGAAAATACCCCACGACCAAGTGGGATTTATCTCAGGGACACAAGGATGGTTCAACATCCAAAAATCAATGCAATCCAACACATCAAAAAAAGAAAACTAAAGACCATATGATCATATCAATAGATGCTGAGAAAGCATTTGACAAAGCACAACATCCTTTTATGATAAAAGCTCTTGAACTCCTTGGACTAGAAGGAACATACCTCAACATAATAAAATCCATATACGATAAACCCACAGCCAACATTATCCTCAATGGTGAGAAGCTAAAGGCCTTTCCACTAAGATCAGGAACAAGGTAAGGATGTACACTCTCACCATTGCTTTTCAATATAATACTGGAATTCCTCGCCAGAGCAATAAGACAAGAGAAAGACATTCATGGAATCCAAATAGGAAAAGAACAAATTAAACTGTCTCTGTCTGCAGACGACATGATAATATATACACAAAACCCTAAAATCTCCATAGAAAAACTACTCCAAATTATAGACCAGTTCAGTAAAGTAGCAGGATACAAAATCAATGCACAAAAATCAGTAGCCTTCCTATATGCAAACACCCAATCTGAAGAAGAAGAAATTAACAGATCCATCCCCTTCAAAATCGAAACCAAAAAAATCAAATATCTGGGAATAAATCTAACAAAAGACATAAAAGACTTATACAAAGAAAACTACAAAACACTGTTGAAAGGAATAGAAGAAGACACAAGAAAATGGAAAGACATCCCCTGCTCATGGATTGGAAGGATTAACATTATCAAAATGGCAATCCTACCAAAAGCAATTTACAGATACAATGCTATTCCAATAAAAATCTCAATGACATTCTTCAAAGAAATAGAACAAATACTGATGAAATTCATATGGAACCACAAAAAACCTCGCATAGCTAAAGCCCTCCTGACTAAAAAGAAAGAAAATGGAGGAATTTCAAGCCCTGATTTCAAACTATACTACAAAGCCATAATAACTAAAACATCATGGTAATGGAACAAAAACAGACAGAAAGACCAATGGAACTGAATAGAATACCCAGAATTAAAGCCGCATATCTATGAACAACTAATCTTTGACAAAGGAGCAAAGAAAATGCAGTGGAACAAGGACAGTCTATTCAATAAATGGTGCTGGGAAAACTGGACAGCCACATGAAAAAAAATGAAGCTAGACTACTGCCTCAACCCTGCACAAAAGTCAACTCAAAATGGATAAAAGACCTGGACGTAAGACCTGAAACCATAAAATTTATAGAAGAAAATATAGGCAAACTCTACATGACACACATCTCAGCAAAATCTTTAATGACACATCCCCCAAAGCGAAGGAAGTGAAGGACAAGAAAAACAGATGGGATTACATCAAAATAAAAAGCTTCTGTACAGCAAAAGAGACATTAACCAAAACTAACAGACACCCTACCAACTGGGAAAAGATCTTTGCACACAATACATCTGATAAAGGAACTCACACAACTCAACAAAAACAAAGCCAATAACCCAGTCAAAAAATGGGCAGAAGAGCTCAAAAGGCACTTCTCCAAAGAAGAAAAGCAAATGGCCAACAGATACAAGAAAAAATATTCAACATCACTTATAATCAAGGAGATGCAAATCAAAACCACTATGAGATACCACTTCACACCTGTGAGGATGGCACACATTAAAAATATAGGCAACAACAAATGCTGGAAAGGATGTGGAGAAAAAGGAACTCTTCTACACTGCTGGTGGGAATGTGAACTGGTCCAACCACTATGGAATGCTGTATGGCGATTCCTCAAAATGCTAAACATGGAGCTTCCATATGACCCAGCAATACCACTTTTGGGAATCTACCCAAAGGATACAAAAACACTAATCCAAAAGGATACATGCACCCGTATGTTCATTGCATCATTGTTCACAACAGCAAAGGTATGGAAGCAACCCAGATGTCCAAAAATAGATGATTGGATCAAGAAGATGTGGTACAAATACACAATGGAATACTATTCAGCATTCAAGGAAGATAAACACATGCAATTTGCAGCAACGTGGATGGTATTAGTGGGGATCATACTCAGCGAAATAAGCCAGAAAGAAAAAGAAAAATATCGAATGGTTTCACTTATAACAGGACTATAGGAAAACCAAATAGGAGAGAGACACTTGGGGGGGTGGGGGGAGGGGGAGGATAAGGGCACAAAATGGAGTAGAAAAGGACAAGGGACCACAGAGATGGATCACAGGTGAATTGGTGGGTTACCCAAGGGGAATACACAATGTAAAAGCTATAAATAACAATAAAAATATATATATATAAAATAAATTATACATCTATATTAACTGCTCATGGGGAAATTTCTTATTTTCCCACATTTTGCCAACTACAGACATCATTGTATTTAGTCTTTCCATTTCATAATGGACATACAAAACAATCACATTTAGACAGTGAATCTTGAAGTCAAAATACCTAAACATCCGTCACTACCAAACTTAGACTACTTTTCTGTGATACAGAATCTGTATCTCTGAAATGAGGATACAATTTTATGAGTTGTTACGAAGAGCATATGAATTAATTATACAAAGTGCTTAGAAAAGTACTTCTAACACAGAAATATTTATAATTCAATTATTATTTCCCCCATCACTCTCACAACCAGGGAGATTAGATGTTTCTACAGGCTATTTTGCTTTTTTAAAGTAATGTACTTACTCTAAGTATTGTTTAATATTCTCCTGGAATGTTTGCTATTTACTTATTTTTATGTTAACACACTTTTTATGATATCAATACTTTCTATGTTATAAATGTTGCAAATATTTGTCTCTTGACAATTAACTTGTTTATTCATTTGAGTTTTACTCTATTTCTTGCTCTCTATTCCACACTTTTCTTCAAACACCTCTGACTTTCAAAGTGGTTTCTGAACATAGGGAATTTGCACTATCTGTACCTTTGGCCAGGAAGGCTTTTTCCAGATGCTCTCTTAACCTTCTTCAAGTGTTTTCTGTTACACTCATGCTCCCTCTTAATGAGACTTAGCCAAACCACTCTAAATAAATTCCGCACACTACCGCTCCTGCCAAACCCATCCAGATCACCCTTCCTCTACTATTTTTTTCCACAAAGCTTAAAAACTTATAACACATTTTTTCTTGATTATCTTCTACCTTTTCCAAGGTTTAAAAATCTGGAGAGCAGGGTTGTTCATTGCTTCCTGTTTTGTTCTCTCTGTATCCCCAGAACTTAAAACAGTTTTTTTTTTTTTTACATGTAGGGGAGATGTAAATATTTGTCAAATAGAATAGCTTTGGATGATTTCTTCCAAGGAAATTTTCAATGTTATCATGTTATTAGATCTGAAAAGATATATCTTTGTGAATATATATATATTCATATATATTCACATATATATCATTTATAGTACACATATATACAATATATCTATACACAATACATATATACATATATATCATATATACATATGTGAATATATATATGTCTTCATGTTAACTCGATGAAGCATACCTATCTTAAAATTGAGCAAATGTCCTCCTTTATTATTTTAGTACATTTTATCACTGTTGGTTTACATTTACATCCTGGATTCAAGTAGAATATAGTTTGGGAAAGATATAAAATCTAAAAGATTTTTCATTGAAAAACTAGTCCTAGTAGTATTAATTAAACTATCCATTCTCTACCTAATGATAAGCAGCAAGACCTTTATCATATGCCAATCTTATTTGTGCAGATTTCTGAACTCAATTCTCTTTCACTCTACAATAAATGTTTTACATCTGAAATTATAATATATGTTTAGGTATTGTGGGACAATTGTACCATCTTTACTACCTGTGTCCTTTTGATTTTTAGGAAAATCAATGCATTAAACTTGGTCTGTTTACCCCATTTAGAATTTCTATCGGCTGATACTTAATATCCTGGGTCTACATCCTGTAACTCATCAACTTTCTCATAATTTACCTTCAATTTACTTGATATTTCATGAGATTTCTTCTATTTAATTGTTCAAATTTAGCTTCTATTTGCTTCCAATAACTCAAAATTTTACTGATATTTTTAAGGAATTTTATAAGATAAACAAATGTGATCATTCTACACAGAAGAGGAACATTTTTCGCAGGATTTTGAAAATTTCACATTTTTCAGAAAGTACTTTCTACAACAATTTTACTATTTTCTCAAGTGTGCAATTAAATTCATCCATCATTTTAACTTATTCAAATATACTAAGGCACTTTTACAGTTTTCTTGTCCATGAACACATTTCTCAATCTGTGTTCTCATTTCTTTATTCATAAAAAAAGCACAATTGTATAATTGTTTTGATAACTGTATTATCTTTATGTGCTAGTGTGCAAGGTAATGGTGTAGAAACACCCACAGCCTACTTCCAGAACCTGTGAACATACTACCTTACATACATGACAAAAGGAATTTTCAGATGAGTCTGAATTAGGATATTGAGGTGGGTAGGTCATGCTGGATTATGTCGGTGCATCAAATGTAATGTCACAGGTCAGAGTTATAGAGGAAGGTAGAAACAGAGGTTAAAGCACTGTGAGAAAGGAACTATAAGCTAAGTCATAGAGGCAGCAATAGCAGATGGAAAGGTCAAGGAAACGGACTCTCCCTAAAAACCTCGAGAAGGGGCTTACCCCTGTTGACTCCTCTCACTTTAGGGCTCTTGGTTTATTCAACTATAATTTACTAAGTTTGTAGATTTCAGTCACTAGTTGCCAACAACAGGACATTGATACATTTATCTGGGTAAATTCTTACTTATAGCAAGTAACTTTTTCCTATGTGTTTGGATATTTTTCATAATAGCTTCCCTAGAAATTATTTGAGATTTCTTCATGGCTATTGTTGAAGGTGAGTCCCTCCGGAGAACATCTACTTTTTTCAGGACCCTTGGGCACCATCAATCCCACCCTACTTTAAAGCAATTTTAGGTTCCAAATGTATTTTTGGACCACCCAGTAAAATTGATTCGCTTACAATTTTGTGCCTTCTCTTTTATGCTACGGATTGATGGAAAAATGCCTCTAGTAAGAGATCAGTACTTTCCATAGGAGATGATCTTCTACAGTGAGATATCCAAAAACTGTAAGTGTGAAAACTTCTATTTAGGTCACTTGGAGGAAGAGCAGGAAAGGTTATCTAGGCATTCCAGTGATTATCTTTTATGGTGAGAATTATATTATTTTGATCTTTTTTCTCCATTGTGATCATTTTTTTCTTCCTGCTCTGTTGTTGCTGTTATGGCAACACCATCTGCTTCTCATTTCCCTATACTGTTGAAGAAACCCAAGAATTCAAAGGAAGTGGTTTGAAATCATAATCAAGAAAGAACTGAAAGTTATGTATTTTGTGAGTTTTATAAATACCTGAGAGCAGTACATTACCACTAAGCAAACACTATAGAATGACAATATTTTGTCTTCTGGAAAATAAAATTCACAAAGCTGTACAATGGATTTCATATTCATGTCTTTTCTAAAGACAGCTGCTAGCATGACTTGGAGTATTTCCAGGTTTAAAGACTATAAACTTTATCAAGAATCCTGAACCAGAAACTATTCCTTCCTCCTTACCATCTGTGCAGCATATGATGCCATAAAGAAATCAGGCCAGGGTATGGTACTTATGCTATGGACATATTGGTGCCTGAAAGGACATTAGTTAGTTATATGAGATTTAATGATTGACTATTAGTAAACAGGTGTGTCATCCTGTAATATAGGCACTGCTATATTACTGATAGATAGAGAAAAGATAAATGTCATTTATTTAATAACTTTTTGATGCTTTTGACAGAAAATGGGTTCAATTACTATCATATATATGCCACATACTTACCAATAATGATACTTTTAGCCCTGCATAACTAAATATCTGAAATTATGTGGTTGGAACCTAGAAGAATCAATGTTCAAAGTTTCATACCAAGGCATAAGAATCTTCTCAAAGGTTACTATCTCTCTGACTGGTCTACCAGAAAAGCACAAATGGATGGGCTATGGGCTGTGTGACAAGTCAGGGTATCTTAACTAAGTTGGTTACAATCTATCAAGACTTCTTAATAACTTCAATCAACAAATGGAATGAACAGTATAATAATTTCTGTAAGTATATGAATGTCAAGGTGATATGTAACACCACACAAGAACCATACGGAAGGTAGGAGAGGTGAGGATCCTTCAGTTTTAAATAGGGTGGTTAAGATATGTCCTCTGAGAAGGTGTCACCTGAACAGAACCCACAAGGATTCATGGGGTTGCCATTTAAGATATCTAGAAGAGGAGCATGCCACATGGTGGAAACAGAAATGCAAATACCCAGAGGCATAATTAGGAAGTATTGAAAAAGCCAGGTTATTTGGATTAATATAAAATATATTCTAAGTAGCAGAAGGAACTGAGCTGAAACAAGAATTTGAGAAAAAGATTGTGTAGGGTCTTGCATAGATGGGACTGTTCTCTGAATGAAATAGGGAGCCAAGGCATGGTTAAGTTGAACATAGAATGTTGTCTTATATTTTAAATGAATCACTATGAGCACTGAGTGGAGAAGAAACAATAGTTAGGAAAGAGCAGAAATAAATAGGACTGTAAACAGGCTACTGTGTTATTTGGAGAGAGGATGGTGATTTGGATCAGTGTGGAAGCAGACCCAGTGACAGACAGAATAGAATCAGTATCATTTCTCCCATGGTGAATGCTTTGAGGTTCCAGTAAACTGTATTATGGAACAGAGCACCTTGTGAAGTCAACTACTGTATCTGAAATCCCTTCTGCGTGAGTAAAGAATAGTTCTGTAACACTGATGCTTCTGGATGAATAATTGTGCCTGCCCTTCATAAGCAGAACAATTCTGAATATGGCACATTAAATCACTAAGGACATCAATTTATTCCAATTCTAGATTATAGAACTGACCACCCCAATCTCCCAAATAAAACCTTTTGTTGAAGACAGTAACAATTTTTTTCAACTTCAGTATGAAAACAGATAATTCTTGGGACCTCCCTGGTGGCGCAGCGGTTGAGCGCTGTGCTGTGGAGCTGTCGGCAGTGCGAGATGCGAGTTCGACACCCGGCCGGGGAGAATCCCGCATGGTGCGGCAGACCTCTCCTGCCTCGCCCGCTGCTCCCCTCAGCAGTGTATTTCTGATCTGCCTGTTCTGCTCCCCACTCTGTCTCGGGTGAACCCTCTCGCCACCCCACGCCTCGGTACTGTACCCCAGCTTATATAAATAAATCTTTTAAAAAAAAAACCAGATAATTCTTAGCTATGAGTTTGGAAATCAATGAGACCCTACTTCCTTTGGTTTCATTGGTAGTTACGGCTAAGTGCTAAAGGTGTGAGTGAAGGGAAAAAGCAAATCCAGATCCATGATTTCCAGATGTAATAGTCCAATTTTTTAGACATGATTCAAAGTGGAAATATAGAGGAGTACAACTGATTGTGGGGACCTCAACAGGACTTAAAATTTAGAAAGCAGCAAGAGTATTGATTTCTTTTTCCTACCAAAAAAGTACATGATTTGTTGTTCTGCCTGTTGAGTAAGCACCTTGGCCGGAATGCAAGCACTGAAATCAAGTAGGAAAAGGCTGTTAGCGGCAATAAAGATCAACTTATGCCTCAGTTTATCACAACTTCCTCAAGGACATTGGTGTCCATCAGACTTGGAGTCAGATACAGATTCTGCTCCATATTTAGCTGTGTTCCCCCTTAGGAAACTTTAGTAATCTCACTCTCTTAGGTTCCTTGTTTTAAAATATTTAAAATTGATGACTACCATCAAAATTTTCAGCAATTTTGGAAACAATACAAGGTAGTGCAAGCAAAACACAAAGCACAGTGCCTGTCATGTAGTAAATATTTAACAAAAGGAGCTTTTGGTATTAAATTTTGTGTAGTAAACTAGTCAGTACATGAAGATAGATCCATACAACTGATTACAAGGAATTTGTTCTGAGGAACAAAGGATCAAGTTTGAATTTGCATCATTCCCATCATGAAATGGTGTAGGTAAAGATAATAGGATATGCTACCTGGCTCATATAAAAAATCAGGTCTGGAATATGTGGAGTCATGCACTATGCTATTATTCAGAGTTAATAATTACAGTAGAGTTTTGAGATGCAATGTAGATTGTTTGTGACAGTATCTTCATATTCATGAAACCCAGGGTATGAATGTATGAAGGAATGACAGCAGTAAGTACTAGAATTTATAAATGAACAGGACTCATTCTTAGTCCATAGATACTAGAAAATAAGGGAGTGAAATTTATTAATTTGATATAGAAAAACTATTTGAATAATTGAGGAGAGTCATATTTCGAGTAGCATCTAAAATTACATAAAAATCTCATGATCAAGATTGTCAGTTCAGGTCCCTTTATTAGCTATTATTCACTCTCACTTTGTACATCTACTGAAATCATGTTACATAAAACTGGATCTCTCTGTCCTCTATGCTTTGTTGAAAATAAAAGTAGCTCAGACAACCCACAGTGTACATCATGCATATTTTCTAGAAGAACGATGATGTCTAAAGTGGGAAAGTGAACAGTTGGTCCCGTTAGGAGGGGCTATTTTTTTTCCCAGTTATGACAATAATTTGATGAGGTTGCTATTATTTTCCACCTCAGCTTGTGTCTATTGAAATGTTAAAGGCAAATGAAGTGGAGAATGTACTGATAATCAGGCTAAGTAGCTACCTAATTTAATTTTCTGATGGAAAGGGGAAAATGAGAAGGGTTCTTCTTTTGGTGCATGCCAAAATAGACAAAGTACTTGGAAAAGACAGCTCAACAAGCCTCCTCTGCACTTAACTCTCCCTGTGTGGGCACTCACATTGAGTGGGGCACTGAGACAGAAAAGGAAGCACTATATTGTCAACTTTGTAACATGGATGATGCAAGAACAGCACATAAGAATAATGGTAATGAGCCAAACAGTTAAGAATGGTGTGACAATATTCCCAAGTTCTTTATGTCACAGAATAGATCGAAAGGTAAGTGAAAGCTGGAAGATTTGGATATGAGATTGTTTAAGACTTGAAGGCTTGGTGAACTCGTTTAGGTAGAAGTGAAAGGGGAACTAGCTTTGGAATTAAAAAAAAATGGTGTATTTAACTCAGTGTTCTTCTACTGACAAGCTGCATGGCTTTCATTGCCACTAAGAATGAGGTTGCTTCACGGTATGTTGGAATATCAGACTTTCCTTCCTGTAAGTTTACTGGGAGGTTCCAGGAGATGATGTATGTACAGCGCTTGACACACAACCTGGCCTCAGCAAGTTCTCAGTAAATGATGGAAATTGGTTTTGTTCCTTTTATCCAAATTATTATTTTCCATTAGATGAAGACAATACTGACCCTAGTAGATAGCTGTACAAAAAAGCATCTAACATGGTATCTAGTAATTTGGAATTTGATAAAAAAATGTTTGTACAAGCACTTGGAGACAATAAAGAAAAGTGTGCTTATGAAACATCAGGCACAAAAGTTTAAATGCAAGGGTTGGATTCAAGTTCAATGAAACAAAAAACTGTTTTGTATTGGGAAATGTTGGTTAAATGCTTTGAGATGGGAGGCCTAGAGATCTCTTGCATTAGTATTGGATTAGCAATGTGTTGAATCATCTGTACCAACTGTCTTACAATAATGTAATGGCTCCCACATGGGGCATATACAAAGATTCTGAACATACAAGGCTGGCACAGGACTATAATGGGGGCATTATTTCTTGTAAGATTCGTTTATCTTGCATGAAAACATCTAGGGCTTTTCTTGCTTTTGAATTCAACATTTCTTGTGAAAATAATTTATGATAATACAGGCAGATAGCACAGGGCATGCAAGGAACCAAAATAAATGTGAGTCTCAAATGAGAAGTCTTGGAGTATTGACAACAGCAAGACAGCTCTCTGGAAATGGAGCAGGTCTCATTATTTCTTCCACACTGATCAATGAAAGACTTGCCTGTCAGAGGTGGGTAAGTGGCTGAGTTTTTAAGTTTTGACTTCCTTGCCTCTACAGAGACAATAACTGTCAGGTTCAATTAGTCTTACCAAATTCATAGGTAAAATTTCATGCAGTTTATAGTATAAGGTATTGTTAGAACAAATCTCAACTACCACAAGTTTCTCAGCTCAAAAAGAGCACTAAAATAGTCCAGAGCAATATTGTCTTGTGACCTTTGTGTCAACCTCTCTTTTTCCTTTCCTAAGCCTGAAGTCACTTGAAATTGTTAAAAAAGAAACAATAGACTCCAAAATGCCATCACCCATACCAAGCCCACATCTCCAAAGTGGGATTTAATTAACTTAATTGCAGCTTCAATCCTGCATGGGAAAGCAATCCTGACCAGTCCAGCTCACCAGCATCAGGTAACCTGCATGACACCCCTGGACTCCACTAAGGGACAGCAGTCTTGCCTGAAACGATCTTTTCGTCGGTAAAAAACCTGCTCCATTCCCTTCTGACAATGAAAAAATTCCACTTTGTACTGCTCTTAATAGTGCCTTCCCACTTCTAGATGGAGGGCTGCCTGATTTATGAATCACTTAGTAAAGCCCATTAGATCCATAAATTTCTTTGGATGGGATTTGCTTTTTTAATAAAATTAAATAATTTAGGAATGAATTGCTAATGATGTATTTTGAGATACATGCCATTAATAAGATTTGACCTCTAGGTAGATGAGCTAAAATAACTAATATAAGTATATAGCTAGAAATAAATCTTGATATTCAAGCTCAGTTTATTTATATAATCAATTTGTTTTCCTCTACAAGGGAAAGAATATTCAACACACATATTTAATGGAATAGGACAATTGAAAAATGCAGTTACAGAATTATATTGAATATATAATCTTTCTCAAATGAAGAAATCTAATTTCAAATGAAGGGAAACATTTTTGTAGACTTTCTTCATAGTTATAGTTCAGATTAAAGCAGAAGTTGATACTAACAAGAGTGAGATTAGGCACACATCACCTTGTCTTTAAGCCACCCAAAGCAGACATCACTAGTTGATCATGGCACTTTTAATCCTGGTAAGTGTGGATTACCCCACAGACTTTTTCATGGTAGCACTTAAATTAATCTGACAATTCATCCCTTAGCACCCACTGCCACTTCCTGCCTTTGCAAAAACTATCTTCAAATAAGAGAAGAACACATAAATGGTCACTATCCAGATGTTTAAGTCCTCATAATACTGAACAAAAGAACAACATGAACACCATATATTTCTGGGTGTTTGGTTTTAGGAAAATCATCTTTCTAATGGTTTCATGACTCAGCATGCAATAACCCTACTCTGTGAAGTTGGGATACTGTGACTCCATAATGTTTTATCATGGTCATTATCAAGAACTCAGAGTGCACCAGATTCTGAAGAAAAACGAACATGTTCAATTGCTGTTTCTGTAGCAAATAAATACAATGCTAAAACTTTGTGTGTCTTTGAGGGAAAAAATCTGAAATGCTCCATATGTCTAACAGCAAATGCTTTGGGATGGATTTCACTCCCCACCATATCCCTTATAGTCTACAGCCTGTTTCTATGAGAAACAGACTGACAGAGATTTCAGGGGGAACTGCCCATGCCTAGGAACAATTGACAACCATTATCTCATGCACAGACGCAGTATTTTTAAGCTTCTATTTTTTAGAGCAGTTTTAGGTTCATAGAAAAATTAAGAGAAAGATACATCAATTTCCCCCAAGTGCACCCATACATGTGCACAGACTCCTCCATTATCAACCTTCCTCATCAGAGCAATGTATTCCTTTTTCTTTTTTATTAAGGTAACATTGGTTTACAACACCATGCATAATTCAGAGGCATAGAATCCCACCTCCTCCGATGCATGTCAGCATATCATACCCATCACCAAGGCATCCAGAGTCTTCCACCATAATCCACTGGGCTCTTCCCAGATAGTTTCTCAACCCACCCCTGCCCTATCCCTCTGGTAGTCTGAATTCTACAGTCAGCTCTCTGAGGGTTTTTATTGGTTCAGTTTTGTCTGACCTTTTTTTGGTTTCTCTGTATTCCACATATAAGTGACACCATCCAGTATTTCCCTTTCTCCTTCTGACTTTTGCTTAGCATAATCCTCTCCAATTTGATCCATGTTGTTGTCAATGGTAAAAGCTCATCTTATTTTTTTATTGCTGAGTAGGTTTCCATTGCTTATACATATTATACCTTCCTAGTCCACTCAACTGTCCTACAGCACTTAGGTTGTGTCCATAGCCTGCCTATTGTATATAGTGTTGTAGTGAAATACATATTCAAATGTTTTAACTTTACCTTCATGCCAATTTATAAGTTATTTTGCTAATATTTTACTTTTTAACACCACAAATTAAGCATTATATTGTTTCATCAAAATTATTTTTCATTTTTACCTCATGTTCACCTATTTCTATCTACATTATCCTTGTAACACTGAATTTCATTCTAGTTTCCCTTCAAATGAAAAGTTTTGCTAGTGAGGATTTTTGACTGTGAAAGAATTTTGTTGATCCAAATATGTTTTAACCTCATTGCTGAAAGATAATTTATCTAGTTATACAATTCTTGAGAGACTGATTTATGAATTTGATTATATTATTTCAGTATTTAATTTTTCCCATTATTTTAATGGGAGACTGCTGCCCTAGCAGAAAGTTATCTCACTTCATAGTTTTTTTTTCTAATGTTTTCTAGAATAAACTTTGTAACTAAGGTAGCATAAAAACTTAATAACTGTATTTGAGTTTTTTAAAAGGTTTAATGGTCAAATATTATTAAACCCCTCTCTTCTGACTTGCAGTCCTTAATTAAAATGCTTACAACTTTGATTTGTTTGTTAAAGAATGTTTAAAGATACAGAAAATATTTAAACTTAAAATATATTTCATTCCATATAGAGTAGAGGTATATGTATGTGGATGGGACATGGGAAACGTAAGTTGGTATTCAGTGAGAACAATGAGATTCTAGAGTTAGATTGATTCTGTTTGGCCTCCGCAGGACAATACACTGACTTGCATACCTTTATGTCTCCAGTACTTAGTGTTGAGGACAACAGTTCTGATGCTTTCTCTTAAGGTATCATTGAGGAGGGGATATTTTCTCCTGTCCCTCTGGTTTCATTTTGACCTAGAGAATAGGAGTCTAGGGCTTCAAGAAGGTAGGAGGGTGATTCGAATGATGAAGAACAGATGTTCTGAAAGTGGAGATTTGTCCTGCCCATACAGATGTTTTTCAGATGGGAAGGTTATTTCAATAATAACCTAGTTCTGGGAGAGAAACCCAATTTTCTTCTTTTCTGGGTAGTTGGGAGTGCTAAAATTTCTCCTTTGTCTGCAGGGCTTTGAATTCCTTCTGTACAAAAAAGTCCATATCCAAAATGGCATGTCTTGGGGAGGCCTGGTCTGACTATCTTGAGGAGGACTGTCCTGAACATCTTAGGGAGGCCTAGTCTTCAAAGTCAAGTGAATTCAATGGGCAGAATACTTCTGAGTTTTCACTCCTCCTTCCTCACTAACTTGGAGGAAGTTGAATACATCTGGAATAAACTTGACATGGTTAAATTCACCTTCCCTACTTTTTCCTCACACAGACATGAACTTTTCCCTACAGAGACAAGGAGCTATTAGTCTTTCCTCCATGCCTTCAATCCTACCTCTTCAATCTTTACTCATATGGTGGTGGGGTGGTGTGGGGTGGAGGGAGGCTGTCCTATTCTAGCACTACCATTTGATGTGTAAATCTGCCAAATAAGTGCCTAATATCTTTTATGCAGATTCACAATATTTTATCTGTATTAATAAAAACCATCATATCTGCAATTCCCACCCTATCTTATGTTTTATTTTTCATTTCATTTAGAACCTAGCCAGACCAAAAGGTCACACATGGAGACCAGAAGGTATGGCATAACACCTTGTATATAACAACAGTCTCAATAAATATCAACCCATCAAATAAATAAATATTCCACTTACTTTCTACAATTTCTATCCTTCAGAATTCTGTCATGTTGAAAAATGAAACTATGCCTACCCCAAAATACATTTACAAAACTGTGCATTGTATATCAATGGCTTGATATATCATTCTTCCATTTAGAATTCCCAAAAGCATAACATTAGTTCTCCTATGTTCTAGTTTTGTCTGCCATCAATAATCAGCAATGATTGAATTTAAGGAATGTCTGAGATTAGAGAAAACCAGAACCTAAATAAACCAACATAGCAACCAGGTAGAAGAAAATCATTGTTTATTCCTTGCTTGTTTATCCTTCCAAATATTAACTGGCATAGAATATGTCTTCAATAAACATTCACTGACTAATGAGTAAATGAAACGAATGGATAAAATTTTCAGACACCTCAGACAAAATCATAAGAGCTTGCTTTTCAAGCTTTGTTTTAGGAGTGGGATTCTCAAGTGGAAGTTCAATTTGTAAAATAGATCAGTATGATATTCTACCTCTAGTCCTGGGTCAGCCCTGAGCCTTCAATCCTCTATGTTCAGACAGAAAGGATCTGAGACCCAGAGGGAAGTTACTGCTTGTGGCTAAACAAGACGCTGAACAGGCCCTCTGCTGGAATCCCACTCCTCCCTCCTTCACCTCCTCACATCCCTGATGTCTCCTGTACAGCACCCCAGAATATTTTCATCCAAATGGCTCTTCATGTAGGCTATGAAAATAGCACTGCTGTCTATTCAGAAAACTCTAAAGCCTCCATGGATAACAACTGCTCTTTGTTGTCATTCTCCACTAGTTGAGTTAGAATAATATCTTAAAAATAAATTCTCAGATCTGAGATCCAGGTGCAGCATTTTGTGTCCCTGGTGGCACAATGGGTTAAGCACAGCACTGTGGAGCTGTCATCAGCTGCTGCACAAGTTGGCCGGGGAAATTCCCACATGGCGCAGCAGACCTCTCCTGTCTCACCCACTGCTCCCCTCAGCAGTGTTTTTCAGTAGATCTGCCTGTTCTGCTCCCTACTCTGTCTCTGGTGAACCCTCTCACTGCCCCACACCTCTGGCCTGTACTCCAGCTTGTATGCATAATATTAAAAAAAAAAAAACAGTGCAGAAGAAGGTGAAGAATGACATCTCCCCCTTCTCCACAAAAACTCTAGAATTACAGATATCTACTGTTTAGATGAGGACATTCAAGCAGTCTGGCCTTGATCTACCTATAATATTAAAGAAAAAGGCTAGTCCTTTCAGAAAAGGGGACATAAGTTGCAGTAAAAAGCTTATTTTCTTTAATAAGTTTTCTTTCTCTGAACCATCATTTCCTCACCTCCATCACAAGGATATGGGTTGCTATTGAGTCATGTTTAGAGAGCTGTAATAGACTTGATGGGCTTGAAGCACAACTATAATTTTAGAGTTCATAAAAGAGTGTAAATGCATTTCTTTTGAGTTTAAAGACCAGATTTTTTTCTTGGCTTCAATGACAAAGAGTACAATATACGAGCAATAAAACTCTTCTGAGATCCTGTCAGACAAATAGTATTTGTCATAAATTATGTTCCTTTGGACTTTAAGGGTCAGAGCCACAGGGGAAATGGATCCCAGACAGTTTTAACAATGCCCAAAGCAATAACAACTGATATGACAACCACTGGCGACCCAAGGATCTAGAGTCTTCTGGCAACATAAGAAGCCAGTACTGGTCTTACTTTATCCTGACATTGAATTGATACCCTGATTCTTTCCATTTGTGGAGCTAGACTATACATATTCTCAGCCTAGTTCAAAAAGATACATTTTCATCCTCACAGTCTTTCACAAGTTTTATCTAAATTTAGTTCCCAACTTCTTTTATTAAAAGAAACAAGATACATATCGAGAATAGCTTCAAATAGAAAAAGGAGATTTTCCGCATGTTTTCTCTTCAGGAACAGGAATCTGAAGGTGCCAAGTTAGGCTAATAACTCTTTACCTTGTACCACCAGGTGCTAAAATACGTGAACCTCTATGACCCTGATGATTCTGACAATCTTCCTGCAACCTTATCACCATAAATAAACCATGTCCCCTAAAAAGCAGTATGGGCATTTTTGAGGAATGATTGGGAATTAAGAGTAGTGAGGACTTGGTCTTCAATTAACAATGTTTAGGGTCTCCCTGGTGGCACAACTGGTTAAGCTGCAGCACAATGAAGCTATCTGCAGCCACTGAAGCGCCAGTTCGATCCCTGGCCAGGGAGCTTCCAACATGGTGCAGCAGACTTCTCCTGCCTTGCCCGCTGCTCCTCTCAGCAGTGTACTTCAGTAGATCTGCCTGTTCTGCTCCCCACTCTGTCTCTGATGAATCCTCTCATCACCCCCACACCGCTGGCCTACACCCCAGTTCTTTCATGCATAAATAATAAATCTTTAAAAAAAGAATATTTAGTCCTCAGTGTTCTCAAATTACATCAATTTATGTGTTGCATGCTTTCACCTGCCTGTGAAAACTGGAAATGAGCCCTATGGATTTTGCTTTTACTCAATAACTCTACATGAAGAGTGATTTGGGGTGATGAGTGAATGATGGGTGTTTAACGGTATGACTGTGGGAGCAAGTCTTCTCATTTGCCTAAAGAAGTATGTGAGTGTGAATACAGATCCTGATTACAGTTCATGATAAATTCCACCTCATTTTACATTTCTTATTATTTTGCCTTCCTTGCCTCAAGCATGGATTTGGTCTCCTATTGATTTGCTATTCAGTATTCATGTGTGGTAACCCATATCTGCACAGTCACTCCTTAGACCTTGGTTGATTACACTTTGCTTGTTACTAGCAACAAGTGTCCCTTAGAAAACTTTAATGTCGATACTGCAGAGGATATGCACAATCAAGGTTTTAAGCTAAAGAGTGACTGTGATGAATGAGGATTTTTTTATAGTTTGGATTTTTTTTTTCTTGTGGAATGTCTCCTATCTTAGCATTTTTCTGCAAACTCCTACTTCCTGGCCCCATGAGTATCTCCTGAGAAATATCTCAGCTCTTGGAATATACTACCCGATAAGAATGTTTTTTCTATGCCTGAGGCCTTGGACCATGCTGTACCAATTTGACCAGATAATTTTATCTTAACAATGTGATTTATAAAGAATACAGCAGTTACCCTAGGGGAGTAGAGTCTGAGTAGGTGAGGTCAGTCTTGAGGGTGTTGCATGACTTCCTAACTGATCCTCAGTGAACACCACAATTACCAAGGCTGAGTGCCTGGTGGGTTAATATTTTGCCTGTGTTGTTACATATGCATGTTGGGAGAATTAATCACACCCCTGTGTGACTCTTCTATGTGACTCGTCTGTGCCTGGACCTCTCTCCAGGTATCTTTTCCCTTTGCTGATTCTAATCTGTACCCTTCCCCTATAACAGCTGCAACTATTAATATGGGAGCTTTTTATTAACTTGGAGTCTCGTGAATTCAAGTGAATCATGGCACCTTAAAGCAGTCTTGGGAATTTTCAACTCGTTCACTAGCTCATGACAACCCTGTGAAGTGGGTATGATATTCTAGCCTTATTTTAAAAATGAGGAGACTGAGACTTAGATAATTTCTTGTTTCAAAGAAAAACTAATCTAAAGAATACAGGGAAAAAAATAAGAAAATTTATTTTTGAACATTTAAATCTTTCTATCTTTAATATATCTGTCAAATCTAAGAGCTAATTATGAGATGGTGTTACAGAGAGGGTTCTCCATAAAAATAAGGGGTTCCATGTCCCTTGCCTCACCTAGTGAAGGGTGGAGATAAGCTGGGAGGGGAAGCTAGGGGAGACTTGCAGAAGGGTTTTGGATAGCAGGAGGCTCATGAAGGAGGGAAATGTGAAGGAGGGTGTGCTGGCTTCTCAATACTGTCACAGTCAATACTATGACAAGTATTGTTCAATATTTGATTGTCTATAACACAAAGCACTCTAAGTAAATGGAGTATTAGAGGATTTGATATAAGATTTTGGAAGGCCTGGAAAAATAAGTTTTAAACTGAGCTTATAGAAACAGTGCCAGAATTTCACCACAGAACTCACCTATCAAAAGCAATGCTGATTCTCCCTGAGGAGTCAGGAAATCAAGAAGCACCCCCATTTCTGTTAACTATATTGTATTGATCTATTGTGATTTGAGACTCAGGAGACTTCTAGCAAAATATTAATATCTATTAATGTTCTAACTCTCAGCAGTCTCAGGGAGTTGGCAAAAGAAATCTATAGCTTGTCACCTTTGACACAGAGACATAGAAGGGAAGGCAAGAGTATGGGTACATGGCATGTGAGTGAGACCAGAGCACACACCTAGCTCCTGTACTTTGTCCCTGAGGACAGTCATAGTTTACCAAAAGAGGAAAGTTAAGTTCCAAGGATACTGAGTAAAATTTACAATGAGTTGAAGTCAATGAGTTAAATGCAGTTCTATACAGACATAGAATGCCTCTACTCTAGTGAGTTCTCCACACCCACCTAGGGCTGAAGCAAATCCCCAACTTTCTCCTGTTACATGTTGAGATATTCTGAACTATTCTAAGGAGATGCTTTTCCCCTACCATTAATCCAAAACTTTGCTAATAAGAATTCCATGAATCCTTTCCTGATCATCCCAAGAAACTGGTATTTTTCTTATTTGAATCCCCGATTTTCCACCAGTCTAGGATAAATTGTCCTATACTCAATGTCTTTTCTAAAATTGCTTAGAATAAGTTGTTTATACTCCCCATTTAGATGATAAAATAAAAAGGAACCATGTCACATGAATATCCCCTTTCAGAGGAACAGTTACTTAGATGCCTAGATTCATGAATAGCTTTAATTTATATGGATAAGGAGCACTTATTCTAGTTCTTCATCCAATATACAGGTTAGATGCTTCAGAAAAGCAGGAAATGCCTTTCTCCCAGAGCTGTGTGTAATATTTCTATTTTAACTCCTTAAGTCTGCCTATCCAATTTCAACATCTGAACATTAAAAACCACAACAACTAAAATTTCCTTATCTCTGGTAACATGTTACAACAACATTTAATATTATCATAGACATTTTGCAAATATAGAAAATCAGGAGAGAAGAAAATCATTCACAATCCAGAGCTAAGCATTTTTAGTACATAAATACATGTCTCTATCATTTCAGTTCTTACTGCACATTCATTGGTAAACACACAGTCTATATCACATATCATTATATTAAGTATACATTGTTTTTAAATAAAAATCAAATGATGAATTTTTTAAAAAATTAAATCTCAGAAATCACTTTTGAATAATGAACATCAAGATATTAGCAAGTCAGCACTTACTGACTCCTTAAGAGGTGCATCATCTTCTGCCATGTGTTATGAATATCCTAATTGAGTTATTTAAATCTTTATACATTTCATGTTCAAACCAAATGTTACTGAGATCCTACAGACTGTATGAACTTGATAAAAAGAAAATTGCCTTTCTCAAACCAAGTATTTTTGCTTCACAAACTACATCTATATTTTGTAAAGAAATCTTTTACCTTTATTTTAATGTCTATCCTCTTCCAATAAATTTTTATTAGATTTATTTTACTAGATCACTAGTGCTTCTGAAATCTGGATTGAAGCCACTGTTTCTCCTTCTGAGTCTGCCTTTATAGCTGAGTGAGACTCCCCTATTTCCGAGGGGTGATGGGATGACTTATTTTTAACCTGGAAACAGATCAACCAGTACTACATATGAAATAAATGATATTGTAGTTATTGCTGTTGCTATAACTATGTATAATCTATAGAGAATGTATTCCTCGATGTTATTAAAAAAAATAGGTACCAACCATTACATTTAGATGCTTATGATTTTCATCACCTCTCACAGTGTTGGCACACAAGACTTGTGATTTTTAAATGGTTAGATGCTTTTATTCCTTCAAGAATTTTAGCGTGAAGAATCATCACTCGATTTGTCTATCCTTCATGGAAGTCACATGTCTACTATGAAATTCAATCATTGTCCCCTTCTCCTGCGGGAAAGAGGATAGATGCATCAAGTATGACTAAAAAAAAAAAAAAAAAAAAAAAATCCTTATTTTTTGAAAAAGTCAGTTCACTAAGCTCAGTAGAAGAGCTCAGGCAAACTCACAGGCTTTTTTTTTTTTTTCTTCTTCTAGACAAAGCACTGTCTACTAAGCAAAGACAGAGACTAGAAATTAAGGTTAAATCCAAAACTGGGATTCGAGTCATGGAATTAGTGGGAAGAAAGTGAATATAATGGATTTTTACGCATTCACAGAACAACCAGGAAGGATAAAAAGAGGTCAAGGGCAATGCTTAGACTATGATAATCCAGAAAGCATTCCTTGTTGCCCCCGAGGAGGACCAGTCCTGAGGAATCATTAAGCACTAGAATGAGTCGAGGGGAGGAATGCAGCTAATTCTTTTCATTCCAACTGTACTCTTTGGCAACACCATTTTCCTTTGTTTTATTTCCCTTATTCCCATTATTCCCCTTTTGATTTATTCTTTTTTTTTTAAGTGAGCTATGATTGGCACATAACATTATTTTAGTTTCGGGTATACAACATTACACTTTGATATTTGTATATACTGTGAAATGATCAACACAGAAGTCTATTTTCTAAATAACATTAACTTTTAAAACTTTCAGCCTCTTGTGACTTTATCAGAGAAAGAATTCTCTCTTTCCATTTATACATTATGAAAGTAAGCAACTCTCCAGGCAGTAGATAAAGAGAAAGGGCTTTGATACTATTGATTGGAAGACAACCTAAGGGATTTCTGTGAATCTAGAAAGAAAACTGAGAAAATGATGTGAGATCACCGAAGAGGAAACAAATAGTCCTGAAGGATTATTTTCAACAGATGAAATCTAGTGTTGAAGATAACAAATATTCTAATACCTCTTTATAACCATTAAGTATATGGGGAACATATGCCAGTGTGAAATCTCAAAATGGAATAAAAAAATGAAAATTGTCCACATTTTACGCACATGCAGAAGAGTGACTCAACAAAAAAAGACTAAAGAGGAAATGAAGGGAGTGAAATGTCAGTAGAAGGAATTGACAAATTTTCCTTCATCAGAAAATCAAAATCGCAGAATCTAAATGTTCAGTCTTCCATTTTCTCCCTTCCTGGTTTAAATCACATTTCACATTTAAAACAGAATCATCACCCTTCTGTGGAAATGAAAGTAAATTCTATAGTTTGTAAACAGCCTCTTGGATATCCTGATACTCTTGACAACAAAGGCAAATTGAGGCATCTGCTATTGTTACTCACAGAACTTCCATGGTAAGCTCACAAATTAGCAGGGGTATTTCAAAATAGGAAACTGGAACACTGAACAAGTATGATCAGAAAACATTTAGCTGTATCAGACCCACTGCATGAAGTATTTACAGTGAGGAGGTGGCTGTGTGTGTGTTTTCATCTGACTAAAATTGGAGATAAAACTGAGTGCTTAACTTTTCTGTTTTATATTATAAAACACACTATATGTGGTTGAGAATTTAAGCAGCTTAAAATTAATGTGTTTGAGGAAGATGGAAGGATACATTTTAATACCTAACATACTGCAGAAACCTGGGATGTGTTAGAATTACACATTACTCTTACCATCTGCTCTGTTTACATAATGTCGAGTGACAGATTCATTTTTTTTTTCATATGGGAAATTGTTTTTACCCCAGTGAGTACTTAAAGGCAAACAGAAAAAAAAAGTGTTTTGATTTTTTTTTCTTTTAGTGAAATCATGCTCCAACTGGATTGTTTTAAAATAATTTTCACAAGAAGATATTTATTGCATGAGGCTTTGCAAAAAGCAAAATCAAAAGTGACTTTGTCACAATGAGGTGACATATAGATAAAATGATTACTACACAGTTTTTAAGGACATGAATCTATGCATTTTCATTTGGAAATAATCAATTGATAAGTGAAAAATTTGCAAAGTAATAGATATTATACGATATCCTAAAACTGACCTCTTAAGTATAGGCTTTTGTTAACCACTCCTCCCTCTTTCCCCCTCCCCAGCATTCATTCATCTTCTCTTTTGCAACAGTATCCTAAATTTTACCTAGAGAAGAGCAGGCATATTTGATTTAAGCCCTAAAGTATGTCCCACACTCCTTTCCTAAGTGATTTTCTCACCAAATGGGCCCAAGACCCTACTGAGACAAGAAGCCCAAGATGACTCAATTTCACAATTTCTGTTAGGTATATCAGGAAAGTGTACCTTTTTTTTCTTAACCAGACATATGCCCACCTATGAGTGTGCATAAAACTGGAGGTTGCTAGTGATTATTTCACTCACATGAAGTGCGAATCTGCAACGAATGGTGCCTACTAGAGCAGGGCAAGAGTGAGAATTTAGGCTTCCTCTAGGTTCTGCGGTTGCTACTGTTACTGCCACTGTGCTGCTTGCACTCCTCCCACAGGTCTCCCCTGAAAGTGTTCAGGGAGTTGGTACCCCCTGGGAAGTTACAGAAGTCCTGGCTTTCCATGAGGTTTTTCTGACACCATTGAGTAGGGAGGAAGCCATGCACTCTGCTAGCACTGAGTGGGAGTCAAGTTCAGGCTTCTCCTGCTTGTACCCCAGGCAGGGTAAGAGTCTGAAAGTCTTGTCGTCCCATTTTGTCTTCTCTGTTATTACCCAGGGTGGAAGTAGAAGGTATTTATGTCATAGTCTGATAGGGGCTAATCTAGGCTCCCACTGGAAATAGCATCAGGTTCACAAGAGCTTACTCCTACATGAACCTCTCCCCCTACATCAGACCCAAGTCACAAGCCCACTGCTGAACAACCATAAATCAAATCAAAGTTCCCCATGTCCTCTTCCTTGGGTTTCACTAATTTGTGAACTAATTTTCACGGAACTCAGAAGAACATTTTACTTACTTATCAGCAAATTATAAAAAGTCTGTAATTCATGAATAGCTAAGCGGAAAAGATGCGTAGAGCAGGGCATGGGGAAGGATGCAGTTTCAGTGCTCTCTGAGCGTGCCTTTCTCCCCAAACATTCCCCAACCTGGCAGCTCTCAAAACCTTGTCCCCCTTGATTTTTATGGAGGCTGAATTACAAAGACATGTCTAGTTAAATCACTGACCATCAGCAGCTGAACTCCATCTCCAGCTCTTTTTCTCTTCCATAAGGTCAGGGGTTGGGATTAGAATTTCCAACACTTTACTCATATGGTTGTCTCCACAGGCAACAGTCCCTAACCTTAAGTGGATCAAGAAGATGTGGTATATACACACAATGGAAGCAATCAAGAAAGAAAGACTCGTGCCATTTGCAGCCACATGGATGGAGATGGAAGGGCCTGTACTAAGTGAAATAAGCCAGTAGGGGAAAGATAAATACTGGATGGTATCATTTATATGTGATATATAGAAACACCAAATGGTCAGAAAATAACAACTTTAAAACCAAGTCTTGCAAACTGACCACTGATCATAGGCTTTCATAGGGGAGGGAGAGAGATAGGGGTAAAAACAGGAGAATGAGGGGTCAGGGAGAGAACTCAATGGACTATGGTGGAGGACTATGGGTACTTTGATTGAGGAAGAGCTATAATGACTATACCTGGTACAGGGGGAGAGAAATACTATACTACATTTTGGCAGTATAAGTTTCTTCAGCCGTGAGCCAGGAACTATAGAGAAAGACCTATAACATGCAGTATCATACTTTGAAACCCCAAATTTTTACAAGTCAGAAACAGGCTGCGGAATCTACATGGTAAAGGCCTGGTTGACCTCTCTTGGGAAGAAAAGTTGACTTAGAATGGCAGAAGTAAGAGCCTCCAGGGATGCTCCAAGAGCTTTGACAGCAGGAGGGAGGGTTTTGGAGTATCAAGTCCAAAAAACAGGGGACCGGGCGCTACTGAAGAACTTTCTACATTTGCGTGGATGAATCTTAGAATTGCTACGGATCTGTGACTCCTTTGTGCATCTCATGTTTTCATGTTTTGGAACAAGGTTTTCTATAGTGGTTTGCCTCTATCTTCAGCATCATTGTATGTTGGATGTGCAGGGGAAGCTCTCTATTTCATGGACTGCAGGTTGAAAGGAGTTCTAAGGAGCAAATATTAGGACTTGAAAGTGAGGAGACTCATCCACTGCTGTACTTGATTTAGATGAGCTGATATTAGAGATCTATCTGTGTTGTGATAGGGGCTTGGAGAAGGGGCATTGGGTGCTGTGTTTTGACTGAGGAAGTTGGGCTGCCCCCTCTCGTCCTCCCACCATCACTGAAATACTATTCTCTGGAAAAAACTATCGTTGAGTAGCCCTATGGTAAGGAAATGAAGTCTCCATCCAATTGACCAGGTGAGGGAGTACAGAAGTAGCTCTTCTAGAACCTTTGGTGAGACTACATCCTTAGTCCATGGCTTAACTGAAGTCTCAGAGAGTCTGAGCCACAAGGATTCAGTTAAGCTGATCCCAAATTTCTGTGTGATGTCATTTATTTTTGTACTTTTCATTTCTGTATTTTGAGTAATTTGTTACACAGCAAATACATACATAACAAATGCACCCAATCTTTCAATTGATCCAACCACAATAGTTCTACATAGAACCTTTATTCACATACTTATTTCTATGGTTTTGTGCTACTGAGTGTTTCAGAAAGGTTTTGACTGTCATCATATCGGAGTCTGGTTGCTTCTTGAGCACAAAGCAAGCTTTTCCTAATTCGGTGCCATGAGTCTCGCAAAGGACATGTGCTTATAGAAGTTTCTGTGATGCTGTCCTCTGTGTGCCATACAGTTTGGGGGTGTCAATTTGGCCACTGGGGGAATTGATGACTGAACAGAGTGAGGAGGGGCTTTCTCAACTCACCGTTGCCAAGCAACACAGAGCATAGGCTTTGTCTTTTATTTTCTTATAATTGTGTCCATTAACTCTCAATCGCCATGCTAAACTCAATGGAAATCAGAAATCTTTAAATGTAGGTAATAATCCTGACAAGTAATAATTCTGGGTTCATGTCAGGTGCTCCATTTATAGCAGCCCCTGTGATTTCAGTGGGGTTTGTTTGATATAGATCTTCAGTTCCAAATCAACATGCAGTGTATCGTGACTAGTTTTATAACACTTTTCTCTATCTGTCTCTGGCTGGTGTGCACATTCATTCTTTCTCTCTCTCTCTCTCTCTCTCTCTCTCTCTCTCTTTCTCTCTCTCTCCCCCCTTCCCTCCTCTTTTTTTTCTCTCTTTCTTCCTCCCTCTCTCCCCCTCCCCCCTCCTTTGTTCTCTCTCTCCCCCTCTCTCCCGCCCTCCCCCCTTTTCTCTCTCCTCCCTAACCCCCTGACCTAGTCCTTGTTTCCAGTGTGATTTCCAATCACAACAAATACTAGGGCATGCTGCATAGTTTATAAATTGTTCTGTTACCTTCAGAAGGTTTTAGAATAAGGTGGGTTTCCCCCCTTTTGCTTTAAAAGGGAGTAGAGATTTGTTACAATTATGCCTCATGCCCTTTTACTAAAAGAGAAAGCCAAAACTAAACCATCTTCCAGACTGATATTTAGACTCCTTGAAGTTTCTGCTGGGCATCACTTGTTTCCTAGACACACACTGCCCTCTGTGAAAATGGGGTGGTTATGTTTCTAGGGACAGAGGAAGGGCAGCATCTCTTAAACCATCAGCACCACGAGTCTGCGTTAAGCATTCTACCCCCTACTCCAAAGGAAGGTAGATGGTCAGGTATTTGCTGGTTTGTTTCACTGAGTTTTTTATTTCTGAACTACTGTTTTAGCAGCAACACTCCATCATTTGCCTAGTCTCCTCCTCCTCCATGTCTGTCTCTGTGCCATTTACATTCAGAATAGATGTAAGAGAAACTTAGAAATCATTTCACATTTTTTGCCTAATATCTTTCTTAGTTATTACGAATCATAGTAAGAGACTTTTATACTTCCAAACCAAAAAGTACCTGTTTAATTAGGCATTTATAAGGCAGAAAGGGCATTTTATACAGAGTGGAAATATGACACAGGTGTCTGAATATAACTATGTAATTATATAACTGTTGGATGACTAGTGTATCATTAAAAAGGATACCTTACATCACTAAGATACACTTCTTTTTTTCTCTAAACTCTCTGGGAAAACACAGCTATCTTCTGTCCTAATGCAAAGGGTGTTCAATAAAGCGAATTGGCAGGTGAATGTCAAACAAAAGTATTCTAATATGTACAGATTTCCTCTCCCTCAGAGCAATCCTACCAACTGGCAACCACTAACAGAGAGAGACAAAGTCCCTGGTCAGAGTCCACTTCATTGTAAAGTTGGTAGTTTTCATTTCACACACTTCCATGTCAGGTCCCCTTCATGATATTTCACAGAAACAAGTAAGACTGATCATCACTAAGCACAGATTAATTGTCAAATCTAATCCATACAGCGTCTCCATGTTCTGAAAAACAACCCCAAAATACACAGAGTATATTCTGTACCTTTAACAACCACAATGATGTTAATGGGAGATTCTGAATGCCAAGAAAATATTTTTTTTATATAATAAATGCTCTCTCTCTCCTCAAATTTTCTGTGGTGAAAATTCAGTGTGCCTTCGTTTATTTTTAATATCCATTTCATTGTATATGGACTGAATTAAGAAAATTATTTTTTAAAGAATGATTCATCCAAAAAATGCAAAAGCATTAATGTGATCTTCACCACAACACTATTTACAACAGCCAAGTTATGGAAACAATATAATGCCCAATGAGTTCAGAAGTGGTACATATAATCCACAGAATACTATTCACCTATAAAAAGAGATGAACTGTTCCCATTCATGACAGCACGGATGGAACTGGAGGGGGTTATACTGAGTTAAACAAACCAGAAGAAGATGACAAAATAGTGGCTAATTACACACATAGTTGAAATATAAAGAAGAAAAGCAAGGAAACAAACAAAACCAAGACAATGAAACTCTGCACACATGACTGTTGAAGTAAAGCTTCCAGAGGAGTGGGAGAAACAAAGGGTCAGGGAGCCCAATGGTCTATGGAGGAGAATCCTGGGTGCTTGAAAACTGGGTGTGCTAACATGTATCTGAAGAAGTGTGACCCTATTTCCTTAAATCATATATAATGTTATTAACCAATGTTACCTCAAAAAAAGTTATTAGTGAAACAAAATACAAAGAAAAGCAGAAATATAAACCTGCTGATCAGACACTAAGTGGGTCAAGACAATGCCAAATTTATTTTACAGTTTCTAAACACCTTCTTTCTATTTCTGTATTTATTGCCACCTCTTAAGGATGAGTCAGTGGACTGACAGTGGTTCACGGGACACTGAATAGCATGGCTGTAACTGACCAAAGAAATGCTGCAGTTGAAGCCCCAAGTCACCTTTTAACAAGGACAGTTTCTCACCCTACCTCATAAAGCGCAATATACCTGAAATACACAACACCCTCCTGAGAACTATTGGCTTACTGTAATAGGGAAAAAAATCAGGATCTTTTAGGGCCAGATTTGAAGTTTGAAAAAGTTCCCCATGTGATTCTGGTGAATTTCTCCTTGTGTTGATTTAACTCACTTTCAAGGACTCACCTTAACACCACAAAAAAAAATCACTGTATGATGCCTTACTTTATACACTTAAAAATACAAAGATATGTAAGACAGAGACTTGATCCCCAGTATTAAATGAGCAAGTGGAGATGCCATGGGACTAATATAGAAGTAACAACAATACAACAGAATATTGTTTGTACAAGGATGAGTTCTTGAATTGGCTATAGAGATAGAGATTTAAATATCACTTCCAAGATTTTTTATTGTAATTTAAGCTTTAAGTCTGAAATTTATCAGGATTTGTCAGCTTTATCAAGGTTGAAACAAAAGTAAATTGTAATGGGGGAGGGTACAAGTAGTGTAAATAAATCACTTAGAAATTAAAAATTAAATTATTTTATGTGACTTTTCACACACCTAACACCTAACCTTATCTCCAAGCACTTGCAGTGTTCTTCCATATATAAAGAAAATATCAAATTTAAAAAACAGTAGAGATTAATATATGAGCTATAGTTAATGGTGCATGGCACACCACATAGAATATGTTCAATAAATGGAATTTTTGCCTAATTTTATTTAAGTGTATTTTTAGTAATATGAAATCATTGAGACAAGCTAATTCTATATCTGCACACTCTAGCATATTTTTTAAAAGCTGTGCATATTGTGTCATAGACCACTTTTCAGTTCTTAATCTAGAAAGTTTTTAAATAAGCTCTTTTAATTAATATTATGTTTCTCAAGGTATATAAATATTTGCCAATATAACATCAACCAAAAGTATTATGATAGAGATATGTAAGATAAGTTACTGGCAGCTTAAGATAAAATGTAAAACATCTTTAAAAAATGTAATGTCAATAATAAACAGATTTGATTTTTAAAGGCATGAAGGTATTTCAAATATGAACCAAATGTGTTAAAGTCTGTTCTACCTGCAATTCAAGTAAAAAAAGAATTTAGAAATCCAGAACATGTGATAGGAAAAAGTTCTAAATATTTTCCACATATTTTAAATAATATACATATTTAAAGTTACTAAAGATACATCAAGGAGTCAATTATTTATATTGCCATGTTTGGCCCAACTGTGTCATTATGTGCCTGGTTTGCAGAAAAGCAACATCTGGTTATCTAATTATAAAAGAAAGAATAGAATGGAATTCATTGTTAAAAAAGTACTTTTTTTTCTAAATAAAACTTCTTGGCATAGCTTAGGGTTTTTGAAACTAGTGAATTAACTCCTTTAGCCAAACTACACTCATATGCAGCTGCAACCTTTATTATCTCTTGGATGAGATCTATATTTTGGTCAAGTAGAAATCTGATCTTTCCTCAGACACAAAATATACACTGCAGTTTGTACCTGCTTAGTAGGGAGCATGTAGCTGATAGCTAAAACAAAGTGTGAAAACCTGAGAAAATATCAAACTGGCTTTGGCATGAGCAAGAAAAGTATTTACATGAAACCAGAGATTGCATTAGAAAATTTTCTTTACCCTAAGATTTCAGTTTAGTCAACAGAGTTTTTGACCACTTTTAGGAGACTACTTTTAATAATTATTAAATAACACCTGGATGAACCACGATAATTTCTCACATGCAAATGCAAATTGATATGTAAATTCATGTTTGTTGAGACAACCTTATTATATATGGAATTTGAACAGTTATTCATAAACCAGTTTTTTTCTTGAAAGCTTTATTTTTCATACTTCCAAGATCAGAATCATTTAGTGGTACCACAATGTTTAATGAATTAAAAAAATAATAAACCCAAATCCTTAGTAGAGTTTTGTTAGATTACTTAAATATGGCTCACAATGGCCAACTTAAATATACTCTTTCCCATAGCCCACCCTTATTGCTTCCTGACCTTGATTCTGAGATCTGAATAGTACCATCATTGTTTACTTAATCCTAATAAATATCTAAATGCATCTACATCTAACTTACATAGTATTTTAATGTTCAAAATTTCTTTGGCAATGCAGTAATAATTTCTCTAAACAATGTATCAGTGGACCTATTATATATCTCTATCTCTCATGGACAGGTTACAGTTAAAGCACTTACGTGGATTTTAAGAATGATCAGAGAGAAAAATGTAAAAAAAGAATGGACTTAGATTTAGATAATGACAGAGTAGTAATAATTGAAGGAAAAAGAGTCAAAGGAGAAAGATACAGAAAAAAAAAAGTAAAACTAAACTAAAAAAAAACGAGATCAACAAAGTAAGTTAGAAAATGAATAGAATACAACATTTACCTCACACAGAAACACATAGTGCCTATTCCACCTACCTAGATTATAAAATCTCTATAGATTATAGAAAGAGTTTAAGTAGGGTTTTTGTATCAATAATGAGTAATAAATTACTTGAATCACAATGGGGGCTAAACTAGTAATACATCAAACACATGTTAAATGCAAGATTCCAAATAACTGAAGCAATTCCAAGAAACCAATTCAAGTATATTTATAGGAAAACAAAAATATCCATCATCAACAAAATAATATGTATTTGACATGGCACCTGCTGAAAACTGCCAGACATACAAAGGAGATGGAAAATCGGACAGGTAATGAGGAGAAGAGAAAAAGAAGTCAATTAAAACACAACTTGAAATTACCCTCATATTAAAATTATCAGAGAAGAACAATTTATAAGTTGTTAGAATATTTCAATATAGTAAAAAGGTTAGAGAAATAGGAAATATTTTTTAAAATATTAAAATTTAATTTCTAGAAATTAAAACACTGTACAATTTATGAAATGGAAACTACATGGTATTTGATTATTGGGAGGCTAAACATTGTAGAAGAAAAGATTAGTGAATTTGAGGATACAGCAGCAGAAACTGCTCAAAATGTAATACAAAGAGAAAACAAAACTTAAAGAATATAATCAAGTGGCCCAATACAGATGTAACTTAAGTTTTCAAAAGAAATAGAGGGGAAGGAAATTATCTAAAAAAAATAATGACTCCAAATTTCCCAAAAATCAATGACACTCAAGCACAAGAAACATAAACACCACCAAGAGATTTCATTAACAAATTGGTCAAAAAAGTGGTAACATTTTAAAATATTTCATTATTTTCTAAGCTTTAAAAATTAAGGAAAGAGAAAAAATAATAGAGTTCTAAATCATTGTGAGAAAATATCAGAGCAAATCTGTCAAATTAGAACTTTAAAAACAATGAATATCTCTCAAAATTATGCTTTGTGAGACATCAAGCCCTGAAAAATTCATAATAAAGAAATAGACAACATTAAAGGATATTCTTCTGGCAGAAGAAAAATTGTACCAAATTAAAACATGACTATAAAAATGAATTAAAAACCACTGGATACAGTAAATCTAAGTAAATAACAAGATTGATTTTTAAATGTTTTAAAGTTTAAAGGCTTAGTAAAATTTTTAACTACATAATACCAATGCAGACTGGGATTTATAAATATGTTAAAGTAAAATGATTTGCAACGATAACAATGAATGGAGAGGAAAAATGAAAACATTATAAGATTTGTATACTATGCAAGAAAAGATACAGTATCATTTGAAGACAGCACTTGGTAAGTTCAAATATCAGCTATAAACACTTAAAACAATTGCCAAAATAATGAAATAAAGAATTATTCTAATAAGTCAATTAGGTAGACTAGATAGAGTAAAAAGACATGAAAATATAAAGAAGGCAGAAAAAAGAAAACACCATATAGGTCATAGAGAAAACAAGTAATGATCAACTTAAACATAATCACACTAAATATAAAAGGTCTAAATATCCAAATTAAAATTTAAAGCTTTTTAGATTAGATAGACTCAACTATGGCCTGCATTTAAGAAAAATATTTTAAATTGAGACACAAATTCATTATAAGTGAAAAGGTTAGGTAAAAAAATATATTGTGCCTATGGTCAAAGAAGTTAGAAGGTTTTATCAACATTTGATGAAGTAGAATTCAGGGCAATGAAGAGTACCAGATATAAAGATAATTTCATAATAGAGAATTTCTCAAGAGAACATCAACATTATAAAAGTATACAAATTCATAACTAAGTTACAAGGAGAAAAACAGACAAATCTACAATTATAGTACCTCAATGTGTAAATTACAGAACAAGTATACAAAAACATCAGAAAGAAAATTAAGGTATTTGAAAAGTACGAAATAATTGTAATACTAATCTCCTTGCAGAAAAGATTGTGTCACATTTATCATCAAAATAGTAACAGGAAAAGTGATAAGACTGGTCAACAAATTTTTACAAAAGTAATGTTACTGAAATAAAATTAGTCATTTCCTATCAATTTGTATGTGCTCAACAGGAATATGACAGTCAAATTCTAATTTTGGCTCTAGCTTATTTTTTGTAATCTGCAATAAATTGATGTTTAACATCATGAAATGCATGCCAATAGTAATAGGCCTATGGCTAATACCTGCAAAAATCAAGTTTTAGACTACTTCTTAGATTTCTTCACTTGTCTCTTGTACAGCTGTTCAGGAGCATCTCTGGGGAGTGTCCAGCAACAGTTAGCCAGCATTGTAGTGGACCATTTTCCCTAATATCTTTGTTCCATTGATGCAATATCTTGATGACAACATTCACCATGTTCATCACTAACCATACCACAGTTTTCAGGGAAGAAATCCAAATGGGGATGAAGGAAGTAGATTTTTAGAGACATATTGCAGCCAAGTTTCTGATGCTACATCAGCATGTATTCTACTAGTTCCTTGTAGTTTTCTGCCCTAAGATTTCCAAGAAAGTTTGTAGACAGCAGGCAAAAAGCATTCCATGCTTGTTTCGCATCACCCTGCAGCAAGTTGTTGAACCGGTCATCTTTGAAGAGCTCTCGAATCTGAGGACCCACAAAAAATCCCTCTTTAATCTTTGCTTCGCTGAGTCGAGGAAATTTTTCATGCAGGTATCAGAAAGCTGGTGAGGTCCGGTCCATGGCTTTCATGAAATTCTTCCTCAAATATAGTTTGATGTGAAGGGGTGGTAGCAGGATTTTGTAAGCCTTGACCAGAGCTGGGTGCTGGATATCCTTCTCTCCAACTGCTACATTTTGTCTATGAGTCCATTCCTTCTACAAGTAGTGCAATTCACTTGCTTGGCTATCCCACTCACATAAGAAACACATGTATTTTGTATATCCCTGCTGCAGTCCCATTAAAAGGGCAACTAGCTTCAAATCACCACAGACATGCCAGCTGTACTTGTTATACTCAATGGAATTCAGTAGCTGCTTGAAGTTACTGTATGTCTCTTTCATGTGGACAGCATGCACTACTGGAATAGATGGAGGACAGTTTCCATTGTGCAAAAGCACAGCCTTAAGATTCAGTTTCGAAGAGTCTAGAAATAGTCTCCATTCTTGTGGGTCATGAGTGATTTCTAAGGCATTCATGAGGCCCACAATATCGGAAAAGAATCCCAAAGTACTTTCCTTTCTGAAGAATGGCTCCAACTGCTGGTGGTGCTTTCGATAGAAAGTAATTGTGACATCTTCTTCTAGAAGATTCCATTCTTGGAGTCCAAATGATGCAATCAACTCTGGATGATGTGTGCATGATGGTATTACGCAATGCAATGCAGTATTACATCATTCTAGGCTGATTTAGGATGTTGTTGCAGTCCTACTGGATAAAATTACATGGTGAAACATATATGAATTATATGAAATATCTTCAAAACGAGAGCTAATAAAAAATTTCCAGGGTTATATTCATGTTCAGCACACCAAGATACTAGAGATTAGGGCCTTTTTAAGTCAGTAACGATCTCAATGTTGTCCAGTATAATTTGAGTAGTTAAGATGAGAGATATCTACAAGAAAAAATATTTATGACTTCATATTTCTCATTTCCTAACATGCATCTCCTAGCAATTAAATTTATTTGACCTTATTGGTCTAAAGACAAAGTAATGATGCATTTAAAGGACACACAACTGCCTAAGTATTATTACTGAGACTTCTACCCTGCCTCCAAATACCTATTTTATTGCTTCTCCTTGTCCTATCATCACTACTGCCATGTCCCAGATATTTCCAATAAAGCAATTGCCACAAACCAAATCTTCGAAATTAGGAACAAGAGTATCCTAGAGTTAACTTTATAAAGCACACATGTAGAAAAATTCAAAGTCTACAACTTGTGTTTTTTTTTAACAAAAACATATCTATTTGTGTATATTTTTGCATAGACTTTCTCAGCAATCACCACCAACATATATTAATAGTGGTTAACTCTTATTTTATTTAGATACGAACATAAATTCTGAAGTGATATTGTATCCAAATAATAGGATACTTACATAACCCTTGTCAATTTCCATGATCTACCCAACTACTATCATTTATCACTTCATGTAATATACATATATACATTACATACATATATACATATACATATATTTGAATATTTTTATATAAGGTGCTCTAAAGTTCTCAATTATTATAACATGGTAGCCTCAGCTGTTTTCTATTCAATGTTTACTTTCTTGAGTGCAGGTGACATATTTCTGTATTTTTCATTGTTCAATGATTCCTAATTGTATTTAGGATTTTATTAGTATTAGATTTATAAAGTCCATTTTGTTAAATTCTTAAGATTTGTTTTCACAGGCACTTAACTTGCATGTACCCAGATTCCAGTTTAAGCCTCATCTAAAATGGTTAGTGACTGAAACCTCTGCTCAATTGCTTTGACTTCTATCTGGTACATTTTACTGTGCCCTGAAGAATCATTTGTTCATATGTAGTCTAGCAATTACCCAATGCTTGTGGTGGATTTTAAAAGTACTTGATATTAGTCCTTTTTCCACGCTCCTTCCTAGATTTATTGACTGCTCTTCCAACTCCATCACTTCCCAACCTGAAGAAAATTAACTGCAACTTTTTACAAGCCTGGCAAGATTGGAGGGTTGAGATTTACCTTTTCACAAATAATTTCCTTCTGGTTTCCCCTAACTTTTAGTCATATCGTAGTTGCTTCAACTATCACATGTATCTTACTGAGATTTTCAAAATTTTTTTCTGCAGTAGGTAAACTTGACTAAGATGCTTTTTTCTTTGTTTCCAGAAAAAGAAAAATTACTATTTCATTTCTAGAAATCAGTTTATCTAATATATGTAGACTTAAAATGAGTCAACCTTTCCCAACAATCTTATGTGAGTAGTGTCTAGTAATAAAAGAATCTAGGGCCACCCTGGTGGCGCAAGAGGTTAAATCTCAGCATTATGAAGCTATCTGCAGGCACTGCAGCAGGAGTTTGATCCCCAACCAGGGAGCTTCCCACATAGCACAGCAGACCTCTCCTGCCTCACCCGCTGCTCCCCTCAGCAATGTACTTCAGTGGATCTGCCTGTTCTGCTCCCCACTCTGTCTCTGGTGAATCCTCTCACCACCCCACACCTATACCCTACACCTTAGTTCTTGTATGCATAAATAAATAAATCTTCAAAAAAAAAATCTCTGTACTCCTAGAACATGATCTCTTTTGTATAATGTCTTATAGGTTGGACGTGTGTGTGTTTGTGTATGATAAATATTCAGGTCTGCAGGATTCAAGAGTATAGTAGTGAAACGTTCATAAAATGCATAGATTGTTATTTTACTATTATTCTTGCATCTATTCAAGAAACAATTTACTGATACCTGGGATATAAATTGTTTTTGTTCACTAATATGTTTACTAAATACAAAAAAATTCAAAATCAGGCCATTAGAATAGAACAGTTTTTTTTTTTTAAGATTTATTCATTTATGCATATAAGCTGGGGCACAGGCCAGAGGCATGGGGCAGTGAGAGTGTTCACCAGAGGCAGAGTCAGGAGCAGAACAGGCAGATCAATGGAAATATACTGCTGAGGGGAGCAGTAGGCGAAGCAGGAGAGGTCTGCCATGCCTTGTGGGAATCTCCTCGGCTCAGCATCGAATTTGCGTTGTCCCTGCCGACAGCTCCACAGCACAGCACTTAACACTGTGTGGTCTGCTCATGTATTAGTACGTGTTTTTGTCACCAGTATCAGGTGGCTGCTCACGTATTAATACGTGTTCATTTAGTCTCCAGTTTTTCACGCCACAGTGGATTTATTTGGAACTATTAGGAGCTATTTCTTTGATTGTACTCAGTCTAGAAGCTTTACACATTGTTTTGGTGAAAGCATAAGGTGTTTTATGAGAGATATTACAGTTTTTTTAACCTGTGACATTTATTGTTACCATTACGCAATCATTGCTGCTGAGAACAGAAGGGGAATGAGCAAAAATGAAATTTTAAATGAAGTTTTTGCTGATAATTTGTCTGATGTCCCAAGTTGTGAAGGAACTGATGGAAGTTCTGAGGAAAACGATAATGAAATGCCAAGTGACAGTGATGAAAATATAATAATTACCAGAAAACTGTTCGTGCTCTACCTTTGCAGTATTCCAGCAATTCTGAAGGTGATGATAGTGGTGTGACTAACACGACGAGTGGCGATGTTTTATTTTGGTTGTACAACGGCATTATTCCTGCTTTAGAAATATTTGCTGGCACACCAGGTGTGAAAATTACTCCACATGATCCAAAAAATTTGAGTGACGTAGTTATTTTGTTTATTGGGGATGACCTCTTTTCGATGATGGTGGAGGAATCAAATCGTTATCATGAACAAAATGTCGATAAATACAAAGAATTACCTAAAAGTTTGAAGTGGCACGATATAACCATTGGAGAAATGAAAAAACTTTTAGGTTTGGTTATCCTTATGGGGCAGGTGCACAAAGACAGAATAAGTAATTACTGGACACTGGACCCTCTAACAGAAACTCCTATATTTTCAAAGGTAATGAGTAGAAACAGGTTCCGCCAAATATGGCAGGCATGGCATTTTTCAAATAATGAAGATGTCTTAGAAAATTCATGGAGGATATTCAAGGTTTTACCAGTTTTGAACAACCTTCTAAAGAAATTTGCAAGTGTCCACAAACCTAGGCAGGAACTGTCACTTGACGAGGGCGTGATACCATGGCGAGGGTGACTATCTTTTCGTACATGCAACCCTGCCAAGCTGACAAAATATGGAATATTAGTGAGTATGTGAAGCAATCACTGGATATATTTGCAATTTGCAAATTTATACCGGTGAGGGTAATAAGTTGGAAGATACAATTCTGTCAGTTTTAGGGCCAAACACAGGTTTGTGGCACCATGTTTACATGGATAACTATTATAATAGTGTAAGCATTGCTGAAAAACTTCTCCAAAACAGAACAAGAATCTGTGGCACAGTCAGAGTAAATAGAGGTCTTCCTGAATGTCTGAAATCCGTGAAACTACAGAAGGGTCAGTCAGCATTCCGAAGGAAAAAAGATGTTATCGTGCAAATTTGGAAAGACAAGTGGGAGGTTCACATGATCTCTACCATTCATTCTTCATGGCTCCTAGAATCTGAGAAAAGAGACAAAAACTGGAGAGAGAATAAGGAAGCTGGAGTCCATCTTGGAATACAGCAAGTATATGAAGGGAGTAGACCGTGCAAACCAATATCTGTCTTATTGCACAATAATGAGAAAGACCACGAAGTGGCCAAAGAAGACAGTACTGTATTTTTTGCACTGTGCCCTATCCAATTCTTTTAGGGTGCATGTAGAGCTCAATGAAAAACAAATTATGTATAAAAAATTCCTGCATGAAGTAGCCAGAAACTGGGTTAGCCCATGTCAGACACACGAACCCATCTCATTGCCAGACACAAGCCCAGAAGAGCCCATCTCAGACACACGAGAGAAAAACATTCACATTTCTCCTACAAGGCGTGCACCTAAGATGGACCCACCAGGAAGACTTTCAATGGACATGAAAAAGCATAAAGTAGAGAAAACAGTTGGTGCTGTGAGCAAGAAAATTTCTCAGAGACCATGCAGAGTATGTGCAGCCAAGAAAAAGAGAAGTGAAATCCACTTTATTTGTGGATTTTGTTGTGTTCCACTCCATAGAGGAATGTGTTTTGAACAATATCAGACTCTAATTGATTACTCTGGTATATAATCTCTATGCATTTAAAATTTCATTAAAATATATCCAGTAGTTCAGGAGCTGTGTGTGTTTTATTGAATGCTTATACCATTCATGTGGTGGCACAGAAAATGGCCGGCCCCAAGGGCTGGTAAATTTAAAGGGCACCAGCACACAAAGTGTTAACCACTGTGCCACCAGGGAGGCCCAAGAATAGAATTTAGTTTCTGATGAAAATGGGAATTTTCACAAGATTCACTGGTTTTAGTTCAATAAGTTTCTTTCATACTCAACTATAAAGATAACATTATTGTAGACTTCTGAAAGTTTTTAATTAGATCCCAGACTTTCAGCAGTTCCAAAGGGAAAGAGAAAAAAAGAAGAAATGAAAAAAGTTTTTCATTTTTCAATGGGAAGAATTCAAACCCAGAGAATTTAAAAGAAATCTTTGCCTATTTTAACTTTTGGTAGTAATTATAAAATATTCTCATTTTTATAATGTTCAAAAGTTGTCAGTTAATATAAGACTTTATCAGGGCAAAAATACAAAAACTGTATGTGCGCACATTTTAAAATGATAAAGTATATTACAAAACTCAATCTAGCATTGCTTTGAGTAAATTTTCTGTACAGATTTGCAGTGCTAGTCAGAAAGTTATATGGCGTCAGGAATAGGTCAGCTAAACTACCTACAAAAATTTAATTTTTATATGCATTCCATCCACAGATATAAACACATTTGAACACAGCCACTCTGCCATCACTGACTACATAGAAACTGAAGATATTCCTGAAGCAAATGAGAAAATACAGTTTCAATTCAAAGGTAAAGTGAGTTTGTTTATTGTGTATACTTCAAGTATCTTTGATTGTTCTGGATAACTTTTTATCAGTCAGTATACTAATTCCTTCAATTCCTTCAATGGGAATTTTAGTACACGTTTTTATTTGTGTCTGTGCACTAATATGTGATGATAAAGCAGTTTACAGCCAATACTGTTGGAATGAAATTAAGAGAAGTTTTTCTGTAATTTCACAATTAGTTGAGGAGACTGCAATAATTGCAATGCTCAGACAATAACAAGACTATCAGAAAGAAAGAAAATGTTGCTTATCATAAGTTACGTCAGAAGAAAATTAAATAGGATAAAAATTCAATTTGTCTTGATAAAATTCATCAGGAACTCAGTGATAACTGCTTGCACTAGTGGTAAGATATGAAAGAAGTTCAATAATTTGTGTACAGACAACATATTGAGTAGGCAGGAGTTAGGACATAGCTTTGTGAAATACACCTGAGACAGAACTGGATTATAAATAAAGGCCACCAGCCCTGATAAAGCTGAGAGTGAAATCCTGCAAGCACCATAAAGAAAGTTTAAAAGTGAGGAATGAGAAGTGGGGAAGGAACACAAATAGTCTATGGCAGTGGATTATGGATGCTTTGGTGATGGGTGTGGTGTGGTAACAACACCCGAAGGGGGAGTTCTTATACTTTTAAAACGCAAACAGTGATGTAAAACGATGCTGTACAAATAAAAAATTAAAGTGAGTACTAAATACATGATTTACATATCATACTTGGTTTATCAAAACTGGGTGCCTTACATAGAGGAAAAAACAATCACCTTGAGGAATGTACTTCTTCATCTTTTCTGGTTGTTTGAAACTTTGCCTGTGACCACTCTTCAATTGTCTATTTCAACTGCTCTCAAATAATAAAAGAATTTGGATTTTAAGATGTAATATTTTATAATGAAAATTGAATGTTTTATATTATTAACTATAAACCTAATCTCATTAAAGAAATTTCAGTCATTTTATTCTGCATTAAACAGTGAAGAATAAATCTTTCAGATTTAAAAATTTAAGATTTCCAAGGTCATTTCCAACATAAATTTTAGATGTGGTTTCAGTATTTGCATACAATTAGGATTGGGTAAACTGATACTAAAATGCAACATGTGTTTAAAGTTGACACAACTTACATGAATACTGGTGAAACGGTCTTCAATAAAATCTAAAAAGGTGTTATGAAAGTCCCCATAGTGGAAAATGTAGCCACCACACGCTGACTCCTAAGTCTCAGGTGTCAAACAAGTCCCATTTCTAATGCTCACCAACTATGGCATCTTAAATAAAAAGACTTTACTTTTGGAAATCTCAATTATTACCACTACAAAATGGACACCACAATAGTACTCATATAATAAGGTTGTTTTGAAGATTAAAACTGGAAATTCTTTATCAACAGTGAGAAGCTGAAGGCCTTTCCCCTAAGATCAGGAACAAGGCAGGGATGTCAACTCTCACCATTACTTTTCAACGTAATACTGGAAGTCCTAGCCAGAGCAATTAGACAAGAGAAAGACATTCAAGGGATCCAAATAGGAAAAGAAGAAATTAAACTGTCTCTATTTGCAGACAATATGATAATATATACACAAAACCCTAAAAACCCCATAGAAAAACTACTCAAAATTATAGACCAGTTCAGTACAGTAGCAGGACACAAAATCAATGCACAGAAGTCAGTAACATTCCTCTATGCAAACACCCAATCTGAAGAAGAAGAAATTAAGAAATCCATCCCCTTCAAAATAGAAACTAAAAAAATCAAATATCTGGGAATAAATCTAACAAAAGACATGAAGGACTTATACAAAGAAAACTATAAAAAACTGTTGAAAGAAATAGAAGACGACACAAGAAGATGGAAAGGCATCCCTTGCTCATGGATTGGAAGGATTAACATTATCAAAATGGCAATCCTACCAAAAGCAATTTAAAGATTCAAGGCTATTCCAATAAAAATCTCAATGACATTCTTCAAAGAAATAGATCAAATACTGATGAAATTCATATGGAACCACAAAAAACCTTGCATAGCTAAAGCCCTCCTAACTAAAAAGAAAGGAAATGGAGGAATTTCACGCCCTGATTTCAAACCATACTACAGAGCCATAATAAATAAAACAGCATGGTACTGGAACAAAAAGAGACAGAAAGACCAATGGAACTGAATAGAATACCCAGAATTAAAGCCGCATATCTATGAACAACTAATCTTTGACAAAGGAGCAAAGAAAATGCAGAGCAACATGGACAGTCTATTCAATAAATGGTGCTGGGAAAACTGGACAGCCACATGCAAAAACATGAAGCTAGACTACTACCTCACACCCTGCACAAAAGTCAACTCAAAATAGATAAAAGACCTGGATGTAAGACCTCAAACCATAAAATTTATAGAAGAAAATATATGCAAAACTCTACACGACATACATCTCAGCAAAATCTTCAAAAAACACATCCCCCAAAGGAACTGAAAGATAAGATAAACAGATGGGATTACATCAAAATAAAAAGCTTCTGTACAGCAAAAGAGACATTAACCAAAACTAACAGATATCCTACCAACTGGGAAAAGATCTTTGCACACAATACATCTGATAAAGGACTGATAACAAAAATTTACAAGGAACTCACACAACTCAACAAAAATAACCCAATCAAAAAATGGGCAGAAGAGCGCAAAAGGCACTTCTCCAAAGAAGAAAAGCAAATGGCCAACAGATACATGAAAAAATGCTCAACATCACTTATAATCAAGGAAATGCAAATCAAAACCACAATGAGATACTACCTCACACCTGTGAGGATGGCACACATTAAAAATACAGGCAACAACAAATGCTGGAAAGGATGTGGAGAAAAAGGACTTCTTCTGCACTGCTGGTGGGTATGCGAACTGGTTCAACCACTGTGGAAAGCTGTATGGCGATTCCTCAAACTGCTAAACATGGAGCTTCCATATGACCCAGCAATACCACTTTTGGGAATCTACCCAAAGGACACAGAAACACTAATCCAAAAGGATACATGCACCCTTATGTTCATTGTGGCACTGTTCACAATAGCAAAGGTATGGAAGCAACCCAGATGTCCAAAAATAGATGATTGGATCAAGAAGATGTGGTACATATACACAATGGAATACTATTCAGCATTCAAAGAAGATAAACACATGCAATTTGCAGCGACATGGATGGAATTAGAGGGGATCATACTCAGTGAAATAAGCCAGAAA
>PVIJ01004761.1:0-31786 GCA_004024925.1 Scalopus aquaticus | reverse complement strand
CAAGGAAACCAAATAGGAGAGAGATACTCAGCAGGTTGGGGGGGATGGGTGGGGGGAGGGGAGTATAAGGACAGAAAATGGAGTAGAAAAGGACACAAGGGGTTATGAAGATGGATCATGGGTGAATTGGTGGTGGGTTACCCAAGGGGAATACAAAATATAAAAGACATAAATAACAATAAGAATATATATATTAAAAAAAACCTGGAAATTCTAAAAATTTGAGCACCAAGTTAACCAGAGGCAATTAATCACTTTCTTATAAATGGTAGTTAATACCTCATCAGATCCATGCACCCATTAACAACAATCTACTTAAAAGTATCATTGTGACTTCTCTAGGTTTTATGGAATCTTGTATTAATGACTTGGAAACAAATTCAAAATTGGATAGGTCTCCTTTAAGTCTCTGTCCAACTTTCTACTTAATAATTTCTGAAAGAATATGATTATAAAATGTCCCTTGTTATATATAAAGCAGCCCACAGCAAGGGGAATGCCTGGCATAAAACACAAGATATTTATGTTTTCATTCTAGCATGTTAACATTTTTAGTGATCATCTTCTAAAAGTTAACTATTTTATTTATTTTTATTAGATCTATTTTATAGCTCCTATTTTCTTTAACATCACCATACCTGAGAATTAGCATGACCAATTTTTTCCAGAGAGAATAATTTGATGTAGTGATATATGAATTTAATGAGGAAACAAATATTTTTTAAAAAAATCAATCAATATAAAGTTGAATAAATCTTGCCAATGCTAGAAATGAAATGAGCTATTATATGTTGTAGGAGTAAAAGAAATATAACATGAAGGGAGGGTTGAATCCAGAAAGTTTCTGGATGATCAGTTTTGGAGTTAATGGGAAAGAACAATTAACTATATCACTTAGAGAAATAAGACTAGATTAATAAATCTCACAAAAACAAGTTTTTGAAAAAACATTAAGTGATTTAGTTGACAACCATAGTGAGTATGAATCATTCACTTTGAGTTTCCTGGAATTTCATTTAAAAATAAAAAAAAAATACAGTATAGGGTGGTTATATTTGCCACAGACACACAAATACATACACACACACACACATAAATGTAAACCCATGTATATCAAAACTTATACCCACACATCCCAAAATAGAGCTAAGTGCATTTACCACTTAAGAAACAGCAATTATGTTGAAAACAAAAGACAAGAATTTACTACTTCTTGACGCCTCCAAGAAGTAACCTTTGAATGGCTGTATCTTCTTCCATGAGTGATTATCCTGCACAATTCAATTCCACCCAAGAGAAGCATTTGTCTTTGCACCAGCATGTTTTGGGGAAAATAAAGCTTCCCTAGGAATATATAACTTGATAATTACAAAGGAAATTTATCAATTCTTTGCTAGTTCTAGTCTCTACTCTTATGGTCTTAGAAATACTAAGAAACACTAATGAATATTTTTGAAGCATCTAATCATTTTGCCTGCAAAATTAATGTAGACAGAAAATATTAAAAGCAATCACAGTTAAATATTAGAAACAATACTGACTTGTTATCAGAAACAATACAAGAATGAACACAAAATTAGATCCTCAAGGAATTTAGAAATAGATATAGAAATATAGAGAGGACTAGAGCATCAACAAAAAAATTATAACAGATTTTTTTCAGTATTTATAGAACACCACACTAAATGTCAGATACACATTTTTACCAAATACATATGAAATCTATAAATAGCCTCAAAGCTATAGAGACAACTAATTCTTATCAAAGGTGCATAGGCAATTGGATGGAGAAAGACTAAACCTATTTCATCAAGATGGGGTTGGGGTGACTGAATATGTTTAGATTAAAAGGAAAAAAAACTCAAAGTGGATATATGTCTAAATCTAAGACCTTAATAAAACTATAAACTCTATTAAACATAGGATAAAACCTTCATGAGCATGATTTAGGTATAAAGAGAAAAGTAAACCTTCAGTACAGGGGAAAATCAACATGACTAATGGTAGACTTCTAGTTTTATATACTGAAGAACCAGAAGGCAATAGGAAGACTGAAAGAAATATTAAGTTAACCAAGAATTCTATATCCAACAATATAGTTCTTCAGAAATGAAGATGGAAAAAGCACATGTCTAGATAATCCAAGGCTCACAGTATTTGTGAGGCTAGCAGACTGGCCTTAGAAGAAATACTAAGGGAAGTCCCAAAAGAGACAATCTAAATACCTGATTCCAATCTTATTTCCTCTGAAAGTGGTTGATGTTCCTTTTGTTTATTTTATTGTTTTTTAAAGATTTATTTATTGCATAGAAGAACTTGGGTATAGGCCAGAGATGCAGGGTGGAGGGGCCCAGGGTGGGCATGAGGATTCACCAGAGACAGAGTGGGGAGCAGAACAGTCAGATTTACTGAAATACACTGTTAAAAGGAGCAGTGGGCAAGACAGGAGAGGTCTGCTGCACCGTATGCGGATTAGCTCCCTGGCTGGGGATCAAACTCAGGTGATAGCAGTGATAGCACTGAGACTTAACCCCTAGGCCACCAGAGAGGGCCACTTTTGTTTGTTTATTAATTTACCTGGGCTTTTTTAGTGAAATCTACGCTTCTTACTATGTATATTAACTGGTTATTTCTGCTCGGCTCACTATAGTAGTGTTTTAATTTAAGCCTGGCTCCCTAGGAGTGACCTACAGTCTGTACTGCAGGGCTAAAGCTAAGGTGAGAAACAACGAGTTGTATGAGGGAACTTTAAGAAGGTCTTTATCTTCTGTACTGTGTAGTACAGGCCTCATTAATAGATCTGTATATCATCTGGATAATACATACAATGTTAGGCAGTTTTTAATCTACCCCCATTTACTTTTTTTCTGGACTCTTGTGTCCTTTGCTTTGTGTGCACCTTCCTTGTATTGGCCAGTAACAGGTGGATAGCTTGAACTATATCCAGGATTTCATGCAAACATGCAGTCTCTGTTCATATCCAGGCATACTCAGTATATCAAAGCTGTTGAAGCTATCTCGTGTCCTACATCTTCTTGTTAAATCCCTGTTTATTCTGTGATGTTGCCACTTACCCTGTCTAAGGAACTAAAATCACTGTCTAGGGTATCATTGAGTCTTTGCTTTGCTCTGCTGGGCATAGGGATTTTGCCTTCCACTTCAAAATTATTGATCCATCTTTAGCATTAATGCTCAGAGTCCCTCTCTGGTAGAATCACCATGCCTACTAAGCTGAAAGAGTGGAGAGATGAGAATAACTCCAGGAAAGAATGCTATAGACTTGTATTATTCTCATCTGAAATTTAATAGTTTCTCATGGAAAAAAATGCATCTTATATTTTCTGTTTGCCTTTGTTGAATTCCAAAGTACCAAATAGTTGTTTTGACAATTTTGTCCAACTCTATGTATAGAGGCACATCTTGGAAATATTGTGGGTGTGGTTCCAGACCAATGCAATAAAATGAGTATCACATAAAGCAAACACCACAATGTTTTTGGTTTTCCAATACATATCCAAGTTATATTTATACTACTATACATTGTACTACTACATTATATATGTAGTCTCTTAGGTATACCTTAGCATTATGTCTAAAATAAATCAGTGTACACAATTAAGTGTACATATCCAGTACACACAGAGAGGTGTGCACAGAGATGTGAGAGAGGTGTGCATAGAGATGTGAGAGAGGTGTGCACAGAGATGTGAGACAGCACCTTCAGTTTCTGAAAACCCAGTGTCTGGAGCACAAGGAAGCTATGCCACTCTTCACCTTTGGGGAATGAGGGTTTGCCCTCCACTTGGGCAGACGTAATCTACCTTCAGTTGACCATTTCAGACATATTGTAGAGAAAACATGTGAATTAAGCCTAATGCTGCATAATGTGCCAACCTCAGCATTTTCATAGGAGTCAAACATACATTTATAAAAGCCAGCATTTACTTGTGGCATTCTTAGCATCAAAAACTATTCTAAGCATTTAAAATACACAACTTTATTTAATCTTGAAAACTCCTGGTTGGTAATTAATATACCTATCAATTTTAGAAATTAGAAAACTAAGGGGAAAGTAGGTTAAATTGTCCCAGGACACTAAGTTAGTGGACAGATAAGAATCTAGACCCACAGCTTAATTTTTTACTTCCCCCACCAACACTCTGCTACCTACTCTATAAAATATGAAACTCATAATTTGTTGTCTTCCATATTCTATCCTGTCCTCCAGAATTTACAGGAATTTTCAATCATTGGCTGAAGAAATGATTTTGTGTTGTCTTTATCAAATCTATGTCTCAGAGTAGATAACCTGGAGTAATAAATAGAACCAGAGTTTGCAAAGTAAAGGGCAATAAGCCAAAGAGATTTTGATTAGGAAACTGAAGTGCTATGGCATAGCATTCATAGGGCAGAACAGCATGTGGCCTATCAAGTTGTCATCTTGATAAAGTGCCTTTTTTCCCCCTTTGGGGATAGTCAGAGTTTATGAGTCATCTCCAGTCAGCTGTCTGGAACGTCTTTCTGATAAGCAGAGTCTTTGGTGTGTGGGGAAGCAAATCCTATTTTCCTTTCCATGCCACTGGATCCTCAGGATTGAGTGTTTTATTTTCTTAGGTTTTGCTTTTTTTTTTTTCCTGAATCTTATAGCTGTACAGAAAGTTTATTGATGGTAGGGATTCAAGTAATATTCATGAGGTAAAGTCTGGCTAATGACACAAAATATTTCTCATTAGAGGTGGATAAAAACACCCAGAAAAAAAATCTTCCCATTTCATCAGTTTATGTCAGGGTTTATTCCCATTAGTGGCCACATGGAGCCAGTAGAGCTGAAGCCTCATTTGACATACACAAATATAGCCTGGGTGCCTTGCAATAACAATTGTTCCCCCTACACTGGTTAGTCTCCATTATGTCATCATTAAATAAGCATTATGATCAGCATAAAGAATAATTACTGCTCTTTATTTCAAATGTCACTGATTCTCTGTTTTTAAAGTAAATGTCAGATGGGGGGAAAATGCACCAGTATTAAAATTTTATATGACTGCATTGCAAAACATATCTTATTTCTTCTCTAAATTACTTGGGCTTGATACTAGTGAATGCTCAGGAAGAAGCTCCACTATAATCATATGACTTGGATTAAATTCAACTCTACCTCACAGTAGCTCTGAGATACTAACCCAATCCTATTATTTCCACAGATTTAGTGTCTTTACAGTCTATAATAGCACTTCTCCAAAATACCTCACAAAGTTTTTTTAAAAGGTGAAATAATACAATGTTTATAAATTCTAGTAATTGCAAATGCAAAATCACTGTATAGTTTATAATTATCAGTTCATGTTATTCTAGTAATGAAAACTCCATGCAACTTTCTATATATTTTATAACAGAGCTAATAATTATTCTTGTTATCAATACAGATTCCACTAACATGTTTCTTCTATGATTTTATTTTCATACTGAGACCCTCCTAAGGTTTTTAAATATAATTTTTGGAAAGAATCAACTAAAACTGAATTTGAATCCTTTCTTGTAGAGGTTTACATATATTTTTAGTGGTGATCCAGTCAAAGCATTTTATACAAAGAGACATAATTGTAGGTATTAAGAACAAAGAGAAAACTCTACCAACAGGTAAGATTAAATCTGAATATGAATGGTTGCATGTTAAAGGAAATTATATATATGTATGTATTTTAGAGTTGTGCAGAGCAAATCCAAACCTTGATCATGCTCATTTAAATTTGTGGGTATGTGAGTTAAGACACAACTTAACTAAACCTCTTTCCTAATTTATTAAGTGGAGATGATAAAAATGTCCAGCATCGATTGAGTACTCACTACCTACAATAGTTAAATGTAAGTCATTTAATATTCAGAAAAACACAATGAAGCAAAATCCATTGATATGTCCATTTTACAGATGAGAAAGCTAAAGCTTTCAAATTTCAATGACTTATTCATAAGTAAAAGAGACAGTAGTTTTATCCAACCATCTGGTTCAAAAGCCTACAATTTACTAATGTTAAAACGTCTCCTTACCTCTTAACTTATAAATCAGACCAGATGGACATAAAATATACAGAACATTCCATTCAAAAGCAGAAAAAGACATTCCTCTTAAGTGCACATGGAACATTCTCAAAGATAAACAACATGTTGGGACACAAAGCAAATCTTAAATTTAAAAGGATGAAAATTGTACTAAGCATCTTTTCTGACCACAAAGGCATGTAGTTAGGAATCAACAAGAGAAAAATGCAAAGACCACAAATGTGTGGCAATTAGACATTAGTCCACTGGAAAAAAAAGAGGTGAAATAAAATTGTATCTGCAGATAAACAAGAATAAAAATACCAGAATTCCTGGGACTTAGTAAAAACAGTACTAAGAGGGAAGTTTATAGCAATAACGGATAATCTAAAGACACAAGACAAGTCTCAATTGAACAGTCTAACTTTATGCCTAAAGGCACTTGAAAAAGAATAAAGCCCAAAATCAGTTGAAGGAAGGGAATGATGGAAGACAGAGGGGAAATAAATAGAACACAGAAAAATATATACCAAAAAAGTCAATGAGATAGAGACCAGATTATTTTTTAAAAAATCAACAAAATTGACAAATGTTTAGTTTTATTCACTAAAAAAAGACTCAAATAAATGAAATCATAATGAAAGAAGCAAGCATGAGAGAGAGCACAGAGATACAGAAGATCGTGAGAGGTCACTATAAACATCCCTACGTCAAAAAAAAAAAAAAAAAAAAACCAAAACTGTACAACCTAGAAAAATGGATAAGATCCTTTAATCACATAGCATCCCAAAACATGAAGGATCAGAAAATCTGAACAGACCTATCACAAGTAAAGAAATGGAAACAGTAATCAAAAACCTCTGAAAGACAAAAGTTGAGGACCACATGACTTCAATGGTGAATTCTCCAAAAATTCAAAGAAGAGCTAATACACATCCTTCTTAAAATCTTCCAAATATTGGGAGGAGATGCTTCCTAACTCCTTTTAAGAGGTCAATATAACACTAAACAAAAATCAGACATGGACAGCACAAAAAAAGAAAATTTCATTTCAGTATCTCTGACTGTCAGGGGCAGAATTACTAAACGAAGTATTACCAAACCAAATTCATCAACATATCAAAACTGTATTCAAAATCAATTTGAAGCAATTATTATCTATTAAATAAACAACTTAACAAAAATAAGCCCAGGTATTGAGTGACTCACTCCAGATTAGAGTGCTACTAAATATGAAATCTGTGATTTAAATTTCCAGCTCTAGGTACAGCTACTCTTGTGCTACCACACTGGGGAGTTAAACTATGCTCCACTGTTTATACTTTTTTTTTTTTAACAAATGTTTGTTAACACATTAATTTCATTAGTTCTTTCCTTCACCTTTAAAAAAATGACTTTTTCTGTTATTCTTTGAAAATGTACCAGGAGTATGATTAACATATTCCAGGGAAGGCTGCTGAATATCTTAGTTACCAGCAAAGATGTTTCCATAAATCCATGAACATTTATAATTATGAATATGCAACAGTTTATAGACATTCCAGTTTTCAAGCATCTATTACTAAAGACATCCTGTAATCACAATGTTCTCACCTTACTATTCCCAAAAAAGGCATTTGTATGATATATATGAAGCTGCTAAAATCTCTGCTAATGCACGATCAAAGTATATTGATGCAGTTCTGGGTAAATGAAGAGAGGAAAAATCCAGAAATTGAGGATCACAAAACATTCTGAACTACTGAGCTCCTGTGTGAGTCACCATGTTTTGATCTATGGAGAGAAATTGACTCAGACAAGGAATCCGACTAAAGAAAATGTTTGCCATCCATCATAAGCATGACCCTTGCTTTTTTTCTGCATTGGTAAATATACATACCTGTCAAAGCATGCCTTTTTGAAGTGGTTAAGAAATCAGGCATGGTTCAACTGTGATGTCTATGCATATTTATCTGAAAAAGCATGGAATTATCATTTTAAGTCTCAATTATAAAATGGATTGTTGAAATTTCTGAGAACCAGGGGATATAGGACCACAGTGCTTATTAGCTGTTATTGTTGCTACCATTTTCTGCTGGGGCAGGAGATTTTTCCCCACATGTTAATGGCACAAGATATTTATTGATTTGTAGGCTACTACTTTTCAACCAATTTCAGAAGTTTTCTGCCATTAATTCTTAAAATATGTTTTCTGATCCTTTCTTTTTCCTACTTTCTTATAAATGACCTATATTTCTTTTGAGTTCTTTTATTTTCCTTCATTGTTTTCCTTGTAGAGTTAAGACTATCTCTATCCTACTACCTTAAATTTCACACAACACTCTTTACTGTCTGTTCAAATGTACCTTTGAGCCCTTCTAATGTTTAAAATGCAATTAGACATTTATTATTTTTTAAACACCAGAATTTATTTTTTTAATATCTTTTTTTTCCTATTGCTACTTTCTGCTTGATGAAACATTAAATTCATGTAACTGGGCAAAATATGTGATGAGGGCCCTTATCTTTTGCACCTACTAATGGAAACAGACACCACAGCAGTTTGAGCAGTAAGGCAAATGGAGGTTATTGGGTAGCCCAAGACAGGAGAGAGACCTTTGAGACCCTAACCAGACTCCCTGACCTGTAATGGTCTTTTTCATTTTACAGGGAGGGTATACATATTCAAAGAAATATTCATAGGGAGGATATACATATGCACAGAATTTCAGGGAATATGGGGTTTTCTAAGAAGATAAGGGTGCACAGGTTCAGTCACTCATATATGTACCTGTACCCCTTGCTAAGTGAGGGTGGAGATTTAAGCATTATAATTAAGGGAGACTGGATTTTCTATTTCAAAAGACATGGCTCTGTAGCGAGTGCTCAGAATCCAGCAGCAGTTGGGGCTGGATCAGGACTTGTGTTGAGTTGGGAGGAAATGGTCACCACAGCCTTAGAGGAGATTGATGCTTGTGCTGACCTTTGGGATACTGTTCATGCTGCTATCACAAAAGCACTAGCAACTTATCCCACAGAGGAGACAACAGTTAGGGTGCTAACAGTCCTCTTTTCATCAAATAGGAGGCATATCGTTCGTACTTCGTGAACTTCTTCAATCAAGGTGTCCTTAACTTTTTAAAACACATTAATAACAGTTGCTTGGAAGTTTTTGTAAAATCTTCTGGGTCTTCTATGGAGTTCATGTTGCCTGCTTTATTTTTTTTTTTTAAGGATTTATACATACAGGCTGAGGTACAGGCCAGAGGTGTGGGGTGGCGAGAGGGTTCACCAGAGACAGAGTGGGGAGCAGAACAGGCAGATCAGAAATATACTGCTGAGGGGAGCAGCAGGCAAGGCAGGAGAGGTCTGCTGTGCCATGTGGGATTCTCCCCGGCTGGGCGTCGAACTTGCATCACGAGGTGCCAACAGCTCCACAGCGCAGTGCTCAACTGCTGCACCACCAGGGAGGCCTGCCTGCTTTTTTAATTAATGTATGTAATTAATGTATGTAATGTAATGTAATTTCTGTATGTAGGTCATACATTCCTGGCTCTTGGCATATTTCATAAGTTTTTGTGAACTGGAAATGTTATATATTTTATTCTCATTTCCCTCACTCTGGACTTGTTTTTACTTGTTCACTTGTTTTGTGACTTAGAAGACTCTTTAGTGTTCTCTTCCCATGTGATGACCTCCCTGCTACTCCTTAGAAAGTGCAGCCTCCAGCTCATAAAGTTGCCCTGAGGTATAGGTGGTTTTAGGAAAGCTCTTTTGTCCTGTTTCTTTTTATTATTGAAGTAAAGTTGATTTACATCACTGTATTTGTTTTAGGGGTTATAGGTCCAAACCTTTGCCAATATATGTTTCCACACCATACCCACCAAAACTTACTGCTTAATTTGGTTTTAAATCTACCCACTAGGCCACACTAATTACCAGTTGATTGCTTTTGTTGTTGTTAATAATCTGAGGTATAAATAATCAGCAGTCTTTCTCTAATAAATTTGAGCAGGATAATTTTTGAGGTCAGTCTTTAAAGTTTATTTATGTCCCAAGAAGTGCTTATCCTTGTTCCTTTCAGTGATTCTCTCTGGTGAATTAGTTTGCAAATGTTAGGTTTATTTCATTGCTGTCAAGGAGAATTTTTGTATTTGGAAGTGCTCAGAAGGGTTATCTCCCTCATATTTGTTTCAATAAATTCAGTTCATATTTTGAGGGCTTTGTATTGTCTTTTCTTTTTGAATGCCTCTCCCCTGAGCAGGGTTTCTGAAACATTATATTGGACTCTGGGAGAGGATAGGCTCTGGTTTTTTTGGTATGCATCTTCCTGCCTAGAACCTTGGTCTTAAGATTGAGCCAGGACAAGAGTGGTTGGGTTCCAATATTCTCAGTCTTGCATGACAGGGGTAAACCCACTGTCCTATGAATATCCCCTGAATGGAGGAACCCCTGACCTCTTCACATCAGTTTTGCCTCTTCAACTCAAGAGTTGGAGGAGTATCTTGGCTCAAATGCCTGACTCTTGCTATTCTTACTGAATTATAGTACATTTTCTCACAAAGATGTTTCTTCATTTCTGTATGCACTTGCTAAAATTTCCAGAAATTTTAAATGGCTGTTTATAGAGTTTTCACCGGATTAGCTTATTTTTCTGAGGAGTAGAATACAGAACTTCTCACATAGTCCTCCTAGAAATGAAACCCTCTTATTCCTTTTTGAACTCATTATCTGTATTTCTGGTTCATTTTTTAAAAAGGACATAGGCCACACAGCATTTTTTTAAATGTAGCTTAACATATATATGTATGCAGATCTGGAGACTGAGGGTTTCACATGTCATACCAGAAGAGGCTGAGAGTTTTGTACCTCAGAGTAAATCTCACAGGCACTCTGTGCCATAATACACACATGTTAATCATTTTTGACAAGAGATGCCACTGAGACAGAGAATAAGTGCTTCCTGCCAAAGGTTAATAGAACTAGTTGATATGGGAGTTAAGCTGAGAGCTCACCAATTTGACTCCTGGTCAAGCCATTATTCCTTCCATCAATGTAGCGTTTCTATGCGAGTGTCAGGAAGGCTCTATGTAGGGTTTCTCTAAGGATTCTAAATAGTCAGGATGTTAAAGATTCAGTCAATTCACAGAACACAAACTCCCTGCAAGGGTACAAGGGGCTGAAGCTTCCTCCTCTGAAACACTTCAGATTTCCCCTTCATTCCTCTTCCCCTCAGTCTTTTCAACCAGCAGACTCTTTACCTGCAATTTACCAGCAGACTCTGCCTGCAATTCACGCTTGAGTTAGGAAGAACTCATGGCCCCCTAAAGTCTGAATGTAATGGTATCTCAAGCAAAATCTTAGTGGAAGAGCATATAAAATGTTTATGAGAGCTCCTGCTCTCATTTCCACCAACATTTGGACTCCTTTACCTTATCCAGAATGTGCTTCAAATGCAGTGTTCCTGTTATGGAAGGTAAAGTAAAAAGAGACTTTTGCAAAATAGGGACAACTTGGAAATACACAAAATCCCATTGTGGAGTTGTAATCACTGGAAAGATAGGCATACCCAAAAAAAATAAAACATCTTTTCATGGTCTTCACTCAAATCACCTAGGGACATCTTTAGTCTTTCTGTTTCTGTTCTTTTAAAAAGCAGTTTCTCTTTAGAGCAACTGCATAGTTAAGAAACCTTTCACTATTCAACCCTAAGATTCTAAACCTTCAAAGTAGTGCATGCCCATATTTAAGAGCTTCTCTTTAGTATATTAGATATATATAATAGACATAATTGATAAATATGCATATATATTTAGATCATCTGTGGAGTATATGCAAAGGCACAATTTGATATTTTCTATCAAACAAGCTTTCAATATCATTAATGGAGGAATGAGCTCAAGTCAGAACAGAGCTAACAGATTGGTTCTACTTCAAAATACCCATTGTCCCAGATGGACTGGCAACTACATACTGACAACCAGGCAAGCTTTTCATAGTAAAGAGCACACCTTTTGAAAAGTTGAAAAGTTTCACAGTTGTCTATGAGAGAAATTTTTTTCTGACACAGGATAACTGCAGCAATATTCAGTACAGAAGTGAAACATATTTTTTGGCAGAAAACAATAGAACAGATAGTTGAAGTTTTAAATACTTAACACAAATTTTGATGAAAACATTTTCATGGTGGGGGTGAAGTTTCTATGAAGTTCTTGAAGTTCAGTCTCAAAGATCTTTGATTAACATGCATATTTCCAAGTGTTCACAACAGAGAGTAAAGATGATGTTATATATATACACAATGGACTACTACTCAACTATTAAAAAAATATGCTGTCTAGCCATTTGCAACACCATGGATATTGGAGGGAATTATGCTCAGCAAAATAAGTCAGAAGAAGAAAGATGAAAACTAGATAGTATCATATGTATGTGGGATATAAAGAAACAAAACAAGGAAAAGACCAAGGAAAACCAACTCTAGAAATTTGAAAGAAGAACTAAGGCTACCAGAGGAGGAGGAAGGGGTGAAGGTTAAGGGAGGAAGGGGCCCAATAGATTTTGGTGAAACATTGTGTGTGCTTTGGTTGTTGGGTATGGTGTGATGACATACCTCTGAAGGTGTGATCCTATACCCCTAAATCAAACAATGTTGTAAATAAACATTCCCACAACAAAAAGTAATACAATTTAAAAAATTCACGTTTCTCTAAAGGAAGCAGTAACTCAGACTCATCAGCTAATATTTCAGCAAGGATTCTCTAAGAGCAAGGCACTTTGTGAGAGTATGATAGAACAAACAACCAGAATCAGCTTCACACAGAGCAGAAAGTTTTCTTTGCCTCAACAAAGGCATGATGTATAGAGTGAGAGATAGGATATGAGATATGAAGAAAATCAAAGAATTGATAAAGATTATGAATGTCCAATTGGATGCCATTCATAAAACAGTGATGACAAAAGCAGAAATTGAGATTTCAGGAGCAGGCAATAAAGAATGAAGGGAAGATGATGAGTTTGGTACTAGAACTCTGCTTGATTATAAAAATGCAGATATATGGTATATGTAGATATATGATAATTTCTTACATGTGTATAAACATATACACACAAATATCCCATATATATAATATATATATAATGCTCATTTTATATACTTTAATTACTTGTATAATTTTTGCCACTTATGTTCTTCCTGTGTGCACACATTTGTCTTTCTGTATATATGTACATATGTGTATATCTATGTAAGTTTTTTTTTTTTTTTGTGTGTGTGTGTGTGTGTAAGCCTTCATTCTCCAATGTAATGTTCCTTTGAAGATGCCTGACTCTGATGGAGCTAAAATAAAGTCCGAAATCTCATGACTACTAAATGAGGGTAAGTTACCTAAACTTATTTATCTCCAGGTGCTTCATTTGACATAGCAAATGGAGTTACTTGTGAGTTTCTTGGAGTTACTGTGAGTAGTGCAAAGTTAGCTATATGTTATAAATTAATACATAGTTGAAGATATTACTGTTACATCAACATATTTATAGCTACTGTGCTAGCATAAAAAGTCTTCATAATTGTATATGAGAATCATTTCTCTTACTACTTTTATATGCCTGAAAAAATAAAGTAGCCTTTATTGTTTGGGTATTATATATTTTAGAAATATTAAAATATCTACATCAAGTTGTAGTTGATAGGAGAATAGAGATTGAACTAAATGGGTGTGGCCAGGTCATTTTTCTACTTGGTACCATGTTCTTGAGATGTACAAATACAGCTAGAGTATCCAACACAGTTGGTGACATGGTCCTAATTTCACAATAGGCCATTGATGCAAAGATCAACTTAATTCATAAAGTGATAGCTTATGACAGCCGTAATCACTAATTTTGAACTATGATTTACCGAATCCTGAAAATGTATGGAATGGTAGCACCACATATACTATATAATTGGATATGTATGTAACATCTTTGTATTTTATATATCCAGACTTGTGTGGATATAAATCTCTTGAGTAACAACATGATTCTGGTAAAGTTCTACTGACATATTGCCTAGCTAGTTCTGTCTATTTACAATTAAGGGAACTCAGATGATGCTGATGTTGAGGTTCAAAAAGCCACAGGTGGTAGGTTTAGATCTATGGCTATGTTGAAGGTTAGAAACACACCTAACCTACAGAGCTAACATTTGGAGTGATCCTGTCTTTATTTATTTTTTTTCACTGATGTTTGCCATCTTTCTAAAGGACAACCCTAAGCCCCCCGGCTAAATGCTGTTTGCCTATTTTTAACAAAAGAAGATAAAGGGACAGATATTATTTGGATCCTTCGCATAGCAGGAAGATTCTCACAGAGTTCTCATTCATTTTCTTTTGTTTCTATCTCAATAAGCTCTTAAAAATTCAAAGGCAAACTCACAAATTTGTTTTGATCAATTACCTTCATGAAACAGGTAACTGGACTTACATATAATTTGTTTACTCAGTCTACTGGGCAAAATGACTTAGATAACTTTAAAAATTACATTTTTCCTTCTCTCTTATCAAACTAGTCCTACCACTGGAAATACAAAATGATAAACATGATTTCCTGGGAATTACTTCTTGTTCCTTCTAATTCAATTCAGATTCAAAGTAACATTTTAAAGTTCTCTGAAAAGAGAACATGAGTATATTCTGAAACTCAATCTGGGGTTTTGGTAGGTGATTAATCTTAGATTGTTTTCCCCCTCCTCTTACTTGCATGTTATTACAGCTTAATCAGACATTTTTCAGTGTCATGGAACTAGATGTAAATTTGTCTTCAATGATTAAACGTAACTGTTACTTCATTTTCACATGAACTGTAATTTCTGATGTAGAGAATGTTTTAGGCTTTGGTAATAAGGACTTGGTAAAGTGCCAGTAGAGGAAGAAAGAGGCCACATCTTCAGAAACTTTTTCCTGTCTAACATTTTGCCAATTGGTATGACTCAACTGCATGCAGAAATGGGGAATAAGTAAAATGGACTATTCTTGAAATACTTTTTCAAAGAGAGTTCTTATATATATTATTTGATTAATTTCAGAAGTCTACAGTTAATGCAGAAGTCTACAGTTACCAGAATGCTTATCTAAATAAGCTGGTCTGCTGGGAATGATGAACTGGAGGGTCCTACCTAACACATTCAGTGGGCAGCAGATACCAGGCCCCAGCTCACTGTTGCATCAAGAATGAAGTCCTGTACTGCAGCACAGATTTCTCAAGAAAAATCACACAACTGAATTCAAGTGTGTATGAATTCTTCCCATTTACAAAATAATAGCTTGAAATTTTAAAACACTTTACTGCCCCACTTTCTTCCTCCCCTTTTAGCCCCTGAACCTCAAAGAAAAAAATCCATGGGTCTGTTTCAAAGGCCATGAATTTGGAACCTTTACAAATCATCATCATCATTATCAGCAGCATCACCACCAGTATTAAACATGTGCTTATCAGTGTATCAGAAATTTAATCTAATTAAGATGTTGAAAATAAAGAATCATGTATGTCTAAATAATTATAGAGGATTTTAAATAGTATTATCACAATGATAATAGTCTATGTAAAGGTGACTTGATTTAGTGGAAAGAGAGGTGTTTAGTGGAAAAGAGTCAGACAATTCCAATTTTAATATTCAGTTCTTCCATGTTACCAGCTATTAGACCTTAAGAAATATGATTGCCTTCACTAAGCCTCAAAGCCCCGATCTATAAAATAAAGGCAGTACAATTTATGCAGCAGGATGATGGTATGGAATAGAATTGCTACGAAGATAAAAACACGTTTTATCATGTTTGCCTTCCAGTAACATGGTAAGAGTCTATGTTGCGTCTATTCAGTTGAACACTATGTGATCTTTCAAAGTCTTAATGAAATTTAGGAAACATCCTGTTTATTTACGGATAAAAAAACTCAGAACTTAATAATCTTACACATTCCAAGTTCACATTTCTTAATGAAATTTAGGAAACATACTGTTTATTTATGGATAAAAAAACTCAGAACTTAATAATCTTACACATTCTAAGTTCACAGTGAAAGAGAAAAAGGTCTCACTGCTGGATAAACACATTCTCCTCCCACCTACACATCCATCCATCCATGCAATATTCATCCATACATTGAAAACATGTATGAATTATGAATTGTATGCTACTCTGCTAGAAAAATCTTATTTAAGCATACAAATAAATCCAGTAATTTATTATAGTTATCTTGAAAAGAATATGGTTACTGAGATATAACAATGGCAGAGGTAAGAAAGGAGTGAGTATGGAGGTACAATGTAGAATTCAGGGGATGCCATCTAAACCTAAATACAAAAATGAAGGATTTCAACAGCAAAAAAAAGAGATGGAATGTCTGTCATTGACATCTAATGGCTTCAGATGGCTCCAGATTTCAGTTCATTAGAGGAATTGAAAGAGGGCTGACATTCAATCATTGTATTGAATGATTAAGTTATCTCAAACTTGCCCATTGATCCTAAAGTGGCCTCACGAATCTTTTCAATCAACAATCTACTACATTTACATACAAGTTAGAACCTAATTGTAATTCTCTTTCCTAACTTTTTTCTTTTCCAATATTCTAATTGCTTTCCTAAAATTTTATCAAGAGATAAAAGGGAGAGCGGTAACGCTTTTATTCTAGAACTAATATAATGACATCACTTGAATTCAAACAGTAATAAACCTTGCCATGTACATGATTCAATGAAGTAAGCAAAGTGAAACTGGAATAGAAGAATAACTGTTAAAAGGAAGGAGGTTAGCTATCTATAAAAAGAACTGTACAGACAACTATAAAGAAAACATTGATGGAAATAAAGTACCATTTGTCAATATCTAAGGATGATGTAATTCCTAGACTGAGAATAAATGTAACAATGATATTTTACAATAAACAATGATGTACATACTCTGTTTCATGTTAAAGATAATTGGCCTTTGCTCCTATTTCTAACTTCCATTTAAAAATTTCTTAGGAAGTTGAATCACCACTTTTAGTGCCCATAATGGCATAATTATTTTAATTTGTAGGGGAAAATTATTTAGCTTGATTCAATGTGCAAATACTTTCATAATGAACATAAGCTAGCATTTTGTTGTATTTTTTCATTCGTTAAATTCTGCACCTATAATGAGAGCAAGGTCATCTGCCTACAGTGAGTAATGCGAATACAAATAAGATACAACCATTTTCCTAAAAATCAATAGCTGAGATCAACAAAAATATTTGTAATGGATAGTTTAAGATGCTGGAGGTAGAAAAGGGCTAAGATTGAACTCTTAGGGAGAAGTCAAGAAAGCTCAGAAAAACAGTAGTTTTAGTGAGGTCTTAAAAGTTCCTATGAATGTACAAGGTGGTTGTCTGTATACATTACAGAGCTTTGAGCCTAGACACAGCAGATGACACAGAGGTTTATATGTTAAATACTGAAATACATTAATTACTAAATGTTATTAGAGTTTGAGAAAAATGATCAAAGCTCTTAGCTATTAATACTGAAGAGAGCTTCTAAGAAGAAAAAATTTGATCTATCTTGGAAGGTATAAGGTATAGAGAGCACAAAAAAGAAAGACCACAGAAAGCTATATAACTTGTACAAATTGGAGAATGATTCACAAATATGGAATGGAGACCACATGGAAACAAACGTTTCTCTTGTTGCTACAGAAGAGCTGTACATATTCTTGTAGAAAGGAACCCTTCAATTTGTGCACTGAATCCCATATTCCTTTGTTTGTTCGATGATGTGGCTCCTGGGTTTCCACATGATTCAGACACTATCTCTTTTCTCTCTGCCAGGTATTTTCCCTCAACTCACACATCATTTTGATCTACTATCCTATCAAACCTCCTTTAATACCATTTCCTTCTCCAAGTAACATGAATATCCCATTCTTTTGTACATGAAAACTTTTAAAGTTTTACATGCTCCCTTATCCAATGTCTCTCCTATTTCCTATTGTTGCCCTCCAACCAGTCTGTTATTTCGAACCCTCCACTAACAGTACTATTATCAAAGTGATCAATGACCTTTATATTATCAAACAAAATATTTAACCTCAGACATCATCATTGAACTTTCTGCACATTAACATGTTATTCATCCTTTATGAGTAACTTTCTTCACTTGACTTTCTTATGAGTAACTTTCTTCACTTGACTTTTGGGGTATACTCCTAGTTCACCCTCTCCCTAATTACTTACTTTATGATTGTCTTTGCTTATCTTACCTCTTATCTCCAATCATTAAGCAAAATTAAGCCTTAAGTGCTCTTTTCCTAGCCTTATCTATGCCCATTATCTTAATGATTTCATCCAGTCTCATTTTTAAAAATGCGATCTGCAACTTAATGCCTCCAAAATTTAGTTTTCTAATCCCAGCTCCTGACTTCATTTTGAAATGTTCAGCTGTTTATCTGACATGTCTATTACTGGATATCCTATAGACATTTCAAAATTGTATATCCCAAAATGAATTCTTCCAATCTCACAGATAATCTGTTTCATCATTTTACCAACCTCAGTGAATAGGGATGCCACCCTACCAGTTGCTAAAACCAAAACCTTTGACTTTCAATCAGCCAGCAAATTCCATTAGTGCTACTTTCTGATACATACAGAAAACTCATCATCGACACTATCATTCTATCCCAAGTCACTGTTATCTCTTGCCTGGGTCCCTGAAATAGCCATCAAACAGTTCTCCTATCTTTAGCTATCTTACAGTCTCTTAATAGTAAAGCAATCCATTATTTACACCAGTCTGATGTTCATTTAAAAAGTACGTCAAAACATACCACTGCTAAACCTAAACCTTGTATAGCTTGCCGCTTTCAAGAGTAAAATCCAAAATCCACCCAATGTCTTATGATAACCTTCATGATCTAGATCCTCATTACCACTCTGATAATATCTCCTTTCCTTTTCTCCATCTGTCATTCAACTCTGGTAGTATGGACAACCTTGCTGTGACTTGAAATTATCTAAAGGTTTTGTGTTCACTCATTCCTCTGCCTGAAGCATTATTCTCTAAGATACTTTAGATAAACATCTTACATACATGTATCAATTCTACGGGTCACCTCTTTCAGACCTTTGATCAAATGTCATATTTTTTTAAGTATTTTTTTTGTTTCAAGATTTAATTATTTATGAATCTAAGCTGGGGCACAGGTCAGAGGCTAGGGGTGGCGAGAGGGTTCATCAGAGACAGAGCGGGGAGCAGAACAGGCAGATGGACAGAAATACACTGCAGAGGGGAGCAGCGGGCAAAGTAGGAGAGGTCCGCCATGCCATGCCGGAATCAACCACGCCAGGCGGCAAAATCGTGTCACTGCTGCCGGCAGCTCCACAGCGCAGAGCCTAACCGCTGCACCACCAGGGAGGCCCCTCAAATGTCATCTTTTCATAAGTCCTTTCCTGTCTGCCCTTTTAAAAATTCCCTATCATTTCCTACACTATATTCAGTTATGACACTGATAACTAATTATGGCTACCTACCTACCTATATATCTACCTGTCTATCATCTCTCTCTAGATCTATCTATCCATCAATCCTCTCTATACATCATTTCTCAGTCTATCCATCATCACCTCTCTCTAGATATGTTTACCTGCCTACTATCTACTTATCTACTTGTTATTTATCAATCTACCTATCAACTATCTATCTACCCAATGTATTTACCTGTTAATTACTAGTTTTCATGAAGGCAGGGATGCTTTTTGTCTTTCTTCCTTCACAAATCTTGCCTTTCAACAAGGAAATAAGGGTTTCTGACTCAGAACGTTCAAGAAGCAACCATATTTATAGCTAGGATTTAATACTATTTTGGCTCTATTATAGCTGAATAATGCATGTTTTCTATTTAGAGCACCAATACTGGATTACCACTGTTATTCTTGACAAAGATTTATTTTTAAAACATTTATCTAATAAAACAGAAAATTTATTTATGGAGAAATATTGAGGAATTGGCAGGTCTTTGACAAAGTAAATAAGGCAAAGAATAATGATGGTGATACAAGAATAGGTGTGTATTTAAAGCTTCAGATATATAAGCAAATGACTAAGTTTAAGAAAAAAATGATGTTCTATGTATCCCAGGTTGAAAATTTTACAGAATAATATTGTTTGGATGTGATTATAAAGGTTAAGAAAACAGGACAGGTTGATATGAAACAAAATATCTTTAACCTCTCTGAAAATCTCTTGAGGCACAGCAAATAGTCTATTACATATCTAATCAATGATGCTCAATACTTGAACACCTGCATTTTGTTCATTTATTTTCCTTCTCCAACAAAATCCTTCAGAACAGTCAGATTATATATAATAGGGCCAATTAATAGAGAAAAAGGTATGAACATATGCAGAGAAGGCATGGCTGATTAAAGGTTAAACCTGATTTTCTCACTTCCCTCATTTTCATTTCTCTTTTTCCACTGATAGTCTAAATATAGTATACAAACTTACAGATTAAAACAAAAGAATGAGCCAAAGTGGAGTTATGACAAAGACAATAGCACTAGGTTTCATAGGCTACTTACTAGATACTAACCCTGTCCTTATTTGGAACAGTTAGGGAGAACGAACAAAACTTCCAGAAATTGAAAACACTCAGTTTTCTCTATACGACATGCCTCAGAGGTGGGTGATTGCCATTGACTCTGATTTTTCAATAGGATCACATTTCCTTTAATCCTTTTTGGATCCCATTTCTCCTTTCTGAGATTGCCACTTCCACTACCCTCTATGAATATATGTTTCAAAGTCCAAAGTCCCAGCACCTCATCAAGCCCTCTTGGATTGTTCTAACTACCATCAGCCTCTTTTACTGATCTCTTTCATAACAATGTTCAATGACAAGATTAGAATTTGGTCAATAGATTGATTTTTAGTATTCTGCTGCATAAAATGAACAATTTATTACATATAGTATTATCCTCAATAATCATTTCAGATATCTAATGTGATTTTTAATAGCTAGAGGCTGCGTTATGTTACTTTTGATCCTCATGGATCTTAAATATAAAATATAAATATGTATCTGCCTACATTTAACTTTCATGATTTCCTAAGTCAGGTGGAATAGAAATGTCAATAGCTTACATGTCCCAGTTACATAAGAGGATGCCTTCATGTGTTTTGAAATTCCTGTTCTCACTGATAAAATGCTTACATTTAATAAATACCCAGCTGTGACAGCTAAAATTAACACATCCTTCTGCAGCATTAAGGAAATGCTCCGCAAGACTGCATTGGAATGGAATGCAGTTATTTGCCAATTTTAGAACCTCTAGGAAAACAGGGCACTTTTTAGCTTCAACTGATGAGAGAGAACAAACTCTTGGGTATTACTTATAATTTGATTTATTTTTATCTTTAAAATAAAATTACCTAACTTCTCCTCAAATTCCAAGACCCAAGCAGGTTTTATCTCTTTAAGGAAGAGTTTCTATTCTATTTTCAGTCATACTGCCCATAATTTATTGTTAACACTTGTTATCTATTATGCTGTAACTGCTTTGCCAGCTGAGAGCAACTTCCCAACACAATGACAAGTCCTTCAAATACCACCTTTTTTAGAAAAAAAGTCTTCATGTTTCTAAAATGAAGTACATAATTTAGGTGACTATAACTCAAGGATCAAAGTCAAAAAATACTTTTCCCAAAACACTTTACATTTAAAATGCAATCCTCATTCAAGTGTGCCTGAACTATTTTCTTTATTACTGCTACTATTGCAGCACTTTATGATCATATGCATTATGCTCTCTATATACACAAGTTTCACACAATAGTAATAAATGAGAAAAAAGGTCATACTACCATTTGCTGAACAATTACTATGTGCCAGAAACCATTAATTTCAAGTATTTAAATAGGCATTATCTTGATGAATCTTCATCGACATAGGACACATCATTGTGGAAATTAAATGAAAGAATTTAAAGACTTTAAGCACAGGATCTGACCAATGATGAGTGAAGGGTAGTAGACTATGACACCCCAAAACATAACTAAGAGTTAGGACTATGCTATCCCAAAATACACCATTTTAAAAAAATATGGACTATTTTGAGGCACATTTGAAAAACAGCAGTTACAAAAAAAAAAAAAAAGACATTCTCTGAACTCCACCTTTTCTACCTAAAGACAGATCCTCCAAAAGTAACTCACTGTCACAGAGCCTCAACTTGGGAACTCTATCACCCAAGACAGATTGACTTGTATCACAAAAGAGGTGTCTACACCACCCCAGAAAACCATGCCACAAACTACCATCACTTCTCATCCATTCTTCTAAGGACCCATTCATATTTTCCAAAAATCTTTTGCTATCCACTAAGATTTAAATCCTTCCTTTCCATATTAAGATGGTAGGTAATCCTGAATTCTAAACCACCTCAGGGAGTTACTCACTGTTCATTGGGTCAGTCTCTCTCCCTCCCTGTATGAGTATGAGAGAGAGAGGGAGAGGGGGAGAAGGGGAGAGGGGGAAAGAGGGAGAGGGGGAGAGGGGGAGAGAGAGAATGCTAATAGATTCCTCTTTGTTATTCTCCCTTTAGTCTACAGATCTCTTAGCTGAGAACTTAGAAGAAAAGAAGGAAAAGTATTATCTCCCCAATACAGTCACTTTTCAAGGACTGTTAGCTATTTTTATATTTTTATATCTTCATCAAAACAAATGGCGTTTAATGATTTTAAAGCCCCAATTTTTATTTTTAGTAAAAAATTAATAAACTCTCAATAATTGATAACATATTATCAAAAACCTAATAGTTATTTTGATCTAGAGTGCTTTATTTTCATGCACTTGGACTCTTCCCAGTATTCACAAGCATTTACTACATTTCCCTATGAAAGTAGACAGCTTGCCTAATTTCATTCCTATGGCATCAAAATTATTCCATAGTCAGAATTTATAAGTGGAAGGCCTTGGGTGACTGAATTATAATGACCAGACATTTGAGAACATTCATCAAAGCAATCTCAGCCCTGAGAAAAGCTGAAAGTATTAATAAAATGGCCTCCTGTGGAGAGAAATAACAGAAAAGGCCACATTTTTGTTGTGTTTGAAAATAAATCATCTGATTTCTGGGAGCCCAGAACACAAAAGAGGGATATTATACTTTGGTTTGGAGGATAAAACAGTAGCTAATGGAAGTCCATATGTATAGCTCAGGTGAGTGCCTGTTGCAGAGACCTAGGTCCAGGAGGGCAAGTGAGGCAGTCATAGCCTCAGGCAAGTAACATAGGAGTTTGAGTAGCTTTGCAAAGAATGCTGTACACTGTAGCAAAACTTGAAGGGAAATAGTTGGTTGTTTAATTTGGGGAATTACGCACAGTAATGGCCACTATAATTCATCCCTCATCAAAACCCGTTGTGGACAAGAGCTTGGAGCTCTGTTCTTCAGCACGCTTCTCCATCTCTCAGGATTTAGCACTGCCTGTCAGCCAGAATCACAATAAAAGTCCCACCTGCTGTTTCAGTGTACACTTAAAATATTAATGGTACTGAAAAGCAATATTGCCTTTGGAAAGTCATCTATCATCTGCTTCCACATTTTATTGTCCAGGGAACTGAGATACATTGATATTGGAAAGGAAAGCTGGAGGAGGAAGAGCAGGTTTTCCACTCTTTTCCAATCCATGCTTTTCATGAAATAGAACTTCCCAACTCCTTTCCAGCCTGGGCTTAGTTAAGGTCCCCTGGGTACACGTCATGCCCTGAATAGCTTTATCTGGTCCCATTTTGTTCTTTACACCTGCTGTGCAATCTTTGGGCAAAATTCCACAAGTTCATTTTGATATGCTTTACTTGAGGAAAAGTAATCATTTCAATTAGTAGGAAAATCATCCGGGCAATACCCACTTTACATATTTAAACTTAATGAGATTAGTCTTTAGATGACCAGGAAAGAAATGATTTCTTATTTTAGACTATTTTTTACACCCATCTTTCTTAGTTCATTCACAATATTCACTAAATTCAGAGGTGTTGCAATAGAGAAAAAGTGTTGGGCAACCATTCTTTAAATCAAAAGACATACAATAACTAGACAGGCCAACTCTGGTGAACAATGCTATCCTTCTGTATATATTAATTTAATAATTTTTGCAACTCTCTATATGTAACATATCAACAATATTATTATTAATACACAACAAAAATAAATCTTTGAAGAATACTGTGGTTACCAAAGGCAAGGGATTGGGGGTGACCCAATGGTTACAGGGGTCAATATGATATACTTACAAACACACGTATGATGGTACTAAAATTCTGGTGGTAGTTGAGCGAAGCAGGTACACAAATTGAGGTGTGAACTGTGCTCCTGATGTTATACAGGTTATAAAGAGAACAATGAAGCACAGTGTGGTTTAAGATCCCCACCTAAGATCACGCAATAAAGGCATAATATACAACACTAGAACTTAGGCAATGTGGCAACCAATGACCCCACTCTAAAGCCTCCTATTCATTTTGTAAAGAATTACCTACTCCAATTCCATTCTCATGGTGGCCGGGGGACAGGTTGGGAGGGGGGAGTGGGAAGTTGTATTTAAGGAAATGGGGTAAGTAAGCAACAAAAGCTCAGGCACCATGCTGCTATATTCTGGAACCTCTGTAATTTTGTTTGTGCAGCACAGAAACAAAATGACACTTCTGAAATGTTGGTGGCATTTCAGTGCTTCACACTATTAACTCATTTATTCTGCATGATAACCTGATGAGGTGGATTTTGTCTTTATATCTATTTTCCAGTTGAAACATCTTCAGTGCAAAGAGCTTGAGTAACTAATCGAAAATTAAACAGCTGGTAAGTGGCAAGAGAGCAGAGACTCTTCTACTAACAACCATGCCTCAACCTAGAAAAGTTGGTATATATTTGTAACAGGCATTTTTATTTGTCATCCTCTGGGATTTCCATTCATTAAGTTCTTCTAAGAAAGTTCACCGGACTACTTTCAATTTCTCCAAAAAGTACTAAATTATTCTTTTTATTCGATTTTAAAATGGTGGCTCGAATGGCTGTCTACACAAAGAGAAGCCTGCTAAGCAGTTGTATGTAAAAGGTCACTGATGGTAACACATGCATCACTCTGAGAGGCTTTAGCATTAGCTTCTCCAATAGGAAACAAAATTCAGAAATGATTTCAAAAAGCTGCAAAATGCAAAAAAAAAAAAAAAAATGGGGGCCTCCCTTGTGGCGCAGCGGTTAAGCGCTGCGCTGTGGAGCTGTGGGCAGCCGTGCCGCGAGTTCGATGCCCGGCTGGAAGATTCCCACATGGTGCAGCAGACCTCTCCTGCCCCGCCCGCTGCTCCCCTCAGCAGTGTATTTCTGATCTGCCTGTTCTGCTCCCACCTCTGTCTCTGGTGAACCTTCTCGCCGCCCCATGCCTCTGGCCTGTACCCCAGCTTAAATAAATAAACCTTAAAAAAAAAAATTATAAAAAAAAAAAGTTCTCCAAATTCCCTATCTGTATGTACTCTCTGACTATGTCAGGGATGACATACTAATGACAGAATAGTTATTGCTATTGATTATCTGAAATTACATCTAACAGAATTTAAAAACAGATTTATTCCTTAAAACATTGTATTTCTTTGTGTTTTTAAGGCTGGTAAATATTTCTCTGAATTTTTTCTACCACAAAAATTTTTTTACCACAAAAATTGTGGTCATCTATGGAAATTATCTATGTAGTTTCAAAAGATGCAAACAGTCAAATAAGCAAATCAATAGAGGTAATTTGTTAGCAAAGTTACAACAAAGGCAGAATATTAAGTGGAAAGAATTTCCTAGTGCAACAAAAGCCAAAAGACACTAGTTATGGTTAAATAAAGCTGAGGTTACTGACCACATTAAGAGGAGGAGATAAATTTCTATGAAGTTCCTCAAGAAGTCTTTTCTCTCTTGTTTTTTCTTCTTTCTCTGCTGCTTCTTTTTTCCATGGTGACAACAGAGATGAATGAGCAGTCAGTCCTGCCAATTGAAACAGTCATCTTTTCAGTTCATCTCCAAGATTAAGTATAGTTCCAGAAAATTAATCACTTCCTATAATCTAAAAATGTACACATTCATTGTCTAAAATGTTTGATCAGCACATTTTCATGAAGATTTTGGCCAAAATGCAGCTTCGTCATACAGATCACTGGTCTTTGGTCCATTTAAAACGTGCACATAATCTGACATTTGTACCATGGCAATCAACTTTGTAGCAAAACTATTTCCATAAGAGTTGGACTGAGACCGTCAGCTCCATGATCAGTCTCAGTATGGTGTTCCTTTATTCACGCTGTGCTTCTAGCACTCTTACACTAAGTGTCCATCATACCGGCTGTCTTCTAAATTAATTTATCCCATCCAGGCCACAACTCCCTGAAAGAGTCTGGATGCCCGAAGTTATTCACCAGCTCAGATCTACACTCACCATTCCTTTCTCTACAACCGCAGAGCTCAGGACACACCCCCAGAGATCTGCATCCTATTTTAAAAACGAACACTGTTTTGTGTTCTTTCCCTTATAGTTTTAGAAATTTTGTTCTTGTATGTAAGCAACACCTCACAGCCTGTTCCATGTCCCCCTTCCACCCCTGCCTCAGGATTCACCACACCACACAGTCCACCCAAACTTCCTATCAGTTAGAGAACATGGGATCGATAGTTGATACTCAAGCCAGCAGGCAGAGGAGGTGAGGGGCGATGTGTGATGCCTTTCTTCAAATTTGAAATTACGAAGTGAAAACAACAAATCCACTTGTCCTACATGGGCATCACAGGAATTGTCAGGCTGCAGCAGACTCTGTCCACCTCTCCACGCCTCAGGCTACTAGGCCTGAAGTTACTTCCCAGTTGGGAAGTCCACTCTCTTGTAAAAATTCCCTCATGTTTGGAATTTTGGAAAAATCCACCTAAAATATGTGACTCTTATGCAAGTCCAATCTGTGCATTACATGATAAGTCTGTGTGTTCACACCAAACCCTAGCTCTGGTCTTTTTTCTTCTACCTCTGATTTCCATTTCAGTGATTTTCCTCCTCTGATTCCAGGACAAAGATCGAAATTCCTAAGTGTAAATACATAAACACCATGGTTGTAGTACTTCATGTGTAACAGGATGATGGGCTCCACCCCTTCAGAACATCAACCTCCAGAGGTCAGACAAGATGCATTACCCTCTGCAGAAACTACCCCACTTTCACCCTCTTACATACACACTAACCCTAAATAGCTTCCTACTTCAAATGTCTTACCAGAATCACCTACCCATATGTGTAGACACATACTTTACTATTGCCCAAGAGCATAAAAATAACTCCGTGTTTAGCAACCAACTATGAATACATGGTGGCATGTTTTCAACAGAGCATCTCTGGCAAACAAACCCAGGAGATTATAAATAATGGTATCCACCAATCACCATGGAAAAAAGGTAACACAGTCACTGAGATTTCTTCCTAGCATGATCAAGGGAATGGCTTGCCTATTTTTGTGAGAGTTAAAAACAAGTTGCAAGCCCGCAGCCTGTCCTCAGTCTTTAGAAAGAGTCGATACAATTTGATGCAGCTCAACCTGATTTTTATGTCTTGGTTTATTAAAAATAAATGTCGTATATTCTTGGTATGGCCAAAAATAAATGATGGCTCATATTGTGCGTAGGTTCTTGCTCATGACAGTCCAGACTGCTAACAGATTGCTAATATGTTAACAGCTCTATTATAAGAGTCTTAAAGATGCAATTTTTTATGCCATTTGTGAAGTCAAATTCTCCACATGAAAGAAGGATGTCACGATAAAACTGTGATAAATGCTGGTAAGTGCTTTCTGCATGCAGATGTCTGTGGACCAGCGACAGACCCAGATGGCTGGAACAGTGCTCAAGGTGCACAGCTAACCCAGGAGTGCCCAGCCCAGGAGGCAAAATATTGATGGGGAACAGCCAGACAGGATTTCTGCCTCCTGGTCCAGTCTATATATCCAGATAGATAGACAGAGAGACAGACAGTACAATCAAAGTTACTTTAAATGTATTAGTTTCTGGAAATGACAGACATTTTGTAATTTTAAGAATGGAGACTGAAATAATGAAATGAAATACATGTCTCCTTCCCTCCCTTCAAAGACGTTAGTGAAAATGTTCTAGCCAGAAGTGATTCAGAGTTTCTCTAGTTCTGGGTGAGATCCAGATATTTTTAAGATATGTGATTTTTGTGTGTTAATAATCTTTTATGAAACCAATAATACTTATCCCACAGAATCTTAGTGTGGATATTGTCAAGTGATTGCTGACTTTAGCAAGGAACACTGATGGTGACTGAGAGTATGAGTATGTGTCAAGTAGATGGACTTTCCTAGACAAGGAAAGTTCCTAGGGTTCTTTTTCAAAGTTATTTTGAAATGTTCCCAATGTTGCTTGATATTGCTAAGAAAATATCCTGTAGAAGATTATTATTATGGCTCCTCTATCTTTACATCATGGTGTCAATGAAGTTCAACCACTGGCTGACTCAGGTAATAAACAAACCATGTTGAGTTCCTATTTGACAAACAATATAGCAAATATTTCATACGCACAAAATTCCTAGAAGGAGAGACTATTTCAACCTTACTCTGTGTATTTAGGACTCTCTTTGCAAAATAAATAAATCTATTTGATAGTGAAATTGAAATCAGAAGGGAGTGATTTGGCTTCAAGCTCAGTGACATTCAGATGTCCAAGCAATGTTGTATGGGTTCTCCCATTCTCTCCAATTGCTTTGTTTTCTACTATGCTGATTTTATTTGGGATCAATCTTTTTTTTTTTTTTAAAGCCTTTAACCACCTATTCAGATTTGTTCTCTTAGATTTCCCAGTAATTTAAACTGAGGTCCTAGCACTAGTGCCTGCTCACTGATTATCTCTGACTATGCCTAGGTGACATGCCTGCATCTAAACTCACACAGCAGACTGAGTACTATGTGAGACACAAGCACTGAATCTAAGTGAGGGCAGTTCCCAGGAAAATTGCATAAAGTTGTTACTGTAGGGATATTGTTATTGAATGGCAGTTGTACTGTTTAGAGCAAACAGGTACCTGCTATACCCTCACCTGACAGATAACCTCTTGAAAACCTTGATAATGTACCACACAAATAAAACTAAAGCTCATGTTCAAGCCTACTGACCCCAAATCACTCTTGACAAATGTATCACACTATCAGGACCAATTAGATTACGTCTTAAGATCAAACCTATGGAGGATTGTATACTCCAGTCACTCTCTAGAACTCAAATGTCACTGAACAAGTGGAAGTAGATCCATTCTCCTCATGCATTTTATTTGTGAAAATAAAATATTTTTCATAAAATTCATGTTATTTATGAATATCAAATACCTCTTTGGGAGGTATATTATCAAGGGCTCCAAACTCTCAGGAGAGATGCGCTCTTAGTCAAAAGCAATGCAGTATTAGTTGTAGTTTTACATTGTTTTTTATTACTTTAATGTAAGTAATGAATTATAAACTGATTTTCTATAAGCATAGCTCTGACATATGACAGGCAGATAAAATAGAGGGTGATCCAAAGAGCTTTTTTTTAATATTTCTATTAAAACCTCTGTCACTCCTTTTTTTCTGACCACTGACAGTCACTTGCAAAAAGGCTTTGAGTTTGGAAAGGAGGTCAAGATCACAGAACAGGATGGAAGTATCTGCTCACGTAGGCTGCAGCCTCTACTCCAAGTCAGCTAACTAGCTGCTCACCATGACGTCTAATAAAAAATTCTCATTATCCCTCAGTGTGTTCAGCAGAGCTCACACTGCTTTACATAAAACATCTTCAAAAGTGAGGTAGAAAATGTCCATTTCCTCACACAGGAGTAGTGTTGATTATGACATTATCATTTTCAAGATGAGAAAACAGAGAGAGGTTAAATGACTGTGGAAGGTCACACATTTCCTCTCTCTGAAAGTGGGTGATGCAGTCACAGATTGACAATAACTGCACCCTTTTGCTCTAGCATCGTATTGGAAATGTGTGTCCCCTCATACATCATGTGTCATTGTTGTTTTGCTCCGTTTTGAGTAATTAATTAATCTTCACAATGATACTCATGTTGCCAGATTTTTTTTCAGTTTTGCACTCAGTGTTGCGTGAACCTTTACCAATATGTTTAAGGAGGGGTCTCCTAAATTTCATGGTGTGGGTGTTTTTACTACATTCAATCACTGAAACACTATAGTAATTTTTAGTCACTTAGCATATGAGAAAACATACAAATATCTAGGTGATTCAACAAAGATCTGGCCCCTTGAAATGAAGATTTGAAAATGAGTTTGTACATTTTCACTGAGTTTCCCCCTGGCACAAATCGGAATGTCCTCGATGGCCTACCATGTGAACCAAGGGCTGGGCTACAGTGAAGTGTGAGCTTGTGCAATTAAAAAGGTCAAACACCACGGCTCCTTCTTATTGACTTCTGACCCCAAATGCTCTGTAGTCACCTGATCCTTTTAACAGCTCCATTCTTCAAGGAGTTGTTTTTATAGTTGAATTGATAAAAAAAAAAATCTTACTCCTAGAACATGACACTTGAGATAGTAATCACAAAATATTTTTAATCAGCATAAATATTTCACCTGTGTGTGAACTGAAAGATATTGTTGATACAAAATAAACAGAACAAAGTGCCTGCCTCTGTACAATTTCCAAGCTACTTGTGTAAGTTAAATATGTATGAAATTAATTTTAATGCAGAAAGGATTTGTCATAAAAGAGATATCATGTTCTATTGAAGTTTAGAATAAAGGGGGACAATTTAGAAGTACTTTAGTAAGGACAGTATGGGATAACTCTGTGGAGAAGGAAAAATTTGAAGAAAACCTTCAGGGATGACTAATTTTTAATACAGAGATGAGAGCCAATAGGCATGGAAAAAATACAAGTAAAAAAACACATAGATTGATCAAGGATAAGATTGGAACCACATTTGAATAGATGACTTGATTTAAATAGAACACTGGAGAGTTCTAATATATTAGCTATACAGACTGTTACTGTTCTTGGAGATCCTATTTAGTTTAAAATTCTGGAGCAGTATGGTTTGTATTATAGATGACACTGGCCACAGCTGAGTTGACCAGGTTAGACTCAAGACCAATCCAGACTAGGCATAGAAGAAGACACAAGAAGATGGAAAGGCATCCCTTGCGCATGGATTGGAAGGATTAACATTATCAAAATGGCAATCCTACCAAAAGCAATTTACAGATTCAATGCTAAAGAACACAAGGGACCATGGAAATGGATCACGGGTGAATTGGTGGTGGGCTACCCTAGGGGAATACAAAATGTAAAAGACATAAATAACAATAAAAATATATATTTAAAAAAAAAAATCTCAATGACATTCTTCAAAAAAATAGATCGACTACTGATGAAATTCATATGGAACCACAAAAAACCTCACATAGCTAAAGCCCTACTAACTAAAAAGAAAGAAAATGGAGGAATTTCACGCCCTGATTTCAAACCATACTACATAGCCATAATAATTAAAACAGCATGGTACTGGAACAAAAACAGACAGAAAGACCAATGGAACCGAATAGAATACCCAGAATTAAAGCCACATATCTATGAACAACTAATCTTGGACAAAGGAGCAAAGAAAATGCAGTGGAACAAGGACAGTCTATTCAATAAATGGTGCTGGGAAAACTGGACAGCCACATGCAAAAAA